>RCWM02000401.1:0-180000 GCA_003667255.2 Euschistus heros | reverse complement strand
GGGATATTTTGAAGGATTTTGGATTGTGATGATTGGATACGAGACAAATCGGATGGTTTAGTAAAGCACCAAAGTTCAATTCCGCATATCTGAATACATCGAATCACAATCATGTAAATGATTGTCTTGTAACTAACCGGAAGGTTGAACGTTTGTCTAGTAAATGTTGAAGAAGCTGAACACGGGGGTAGTTGTCGTTTTAGGCTTGTTTATAATAAATATTTAAGCATAAGTATGGAAAGATCTAATAATTATATAAAAAAAAAGTTATTTAGGAAACAGAAACCTAACAAAAAATAAAATCCTTTAAGTTCGATATCAGAAGGTCCCGATGCCATCTTCTTTATGAGGTTATTGGGAATTGAATGGGAAAAAAATTGATAGACAAGTATAGAGTTTGCTGTGGAAGGTTAGGTATCTAGTTTAGGCTTAAGCATCAACATATATAACCCCATGGTTTTTATGGATGTTTATTTGTGACGTAAGAAACATTGATGATTTTTTGAAGGATTTTGGAATGTATGGATTAAATACAAGATGGTTTAGCGTAGCCCCAATGTAATAATAATAACAATAAAACATGAAGTAAAACGTTCTGGTCTAGAAAACATTAACAAAGGTTGTGCGGATGTGAATATGACTCAAATTCGAGCGAAGTCTGACTCACGAGTTATGAACATATTTAATAATGGCAGATTACTCATGACCAGTACTATATCTAGACTTGACTAATGAAAACTATCATTAAATTTATGTAAATATCTAATTATTCGTGTTATAGGTCTAATAAAACCAAAGTTATGTTGCGTATACCTGTGTCTTTATCAATAGATAATAAAAGGTGTAGGTTCCTAAATTTATTAAGTCAACTTATTTTATACAGTAATTAATTAAGTAAGGTAATTTTATTCATAAAAGTTTAAAGTTTAGATAGGCTGCTAATCAACTATATCATAACTTTTAACTGTTATTGTTCGTTTTAATTCCTGTAAAAAAAACTAGAAATTTATAAATATGGTATCTTGTCTATTCAACAATAAAATCAAAAATTGTTTGATTTTGTGACAAAATTCAAATGCCATTAACCTTCCAGTGTCTTAATTATTTAAAATAAACTGTGAGTAGATGGTTTTCATCATTTCAATTTTTTTTCCCCGTTTAAATTATATGACCTAAACGCTAGAGAATTTTCTTTTTTCGTCCCAACTGCCGCAAGCCGCTCCTGGTTATATTCAAGGATATTCCTAGATAGTGGGCGTGTTTATCTAGGATTCTCTATGAAAAACAAAAAATAGATAGGGAAAAAATAAAGGTGTATTAGGTTAAACGTATAGCCGAAGGCCAGGCCGCGTCCGTGAACAGCGCCACGTGTCACTAACTTGCACAAGGGGCAGCTTCCTTGCCAATGCCTCTATCCTATTTATAAACCATTTTATCTTTTATTTATTCAGTTTTTATTCGTTGATAATATCACTGCTACTGAATTCTAAAACCAACATTTTTTTTTTTTTAAGTTATACTTTGTATAAAAAATAATTGTGGAAGATATTTATTGTTTTTTATTTTATTTATTTATTTATTTTTTATACTATATTTGTTCCTTTTCATAAGTGGAATATTCGAAGAATTTATTCTTGATTAACATCATAAATAATTATATATCATCAAGATATTCAAATGAAGATTTTTTTTTTTTTTTTTTTCATTTATTGATATTTACAACTGTACAAAATAATATACAACAAGTAAATGTGTTGACAGTGAATACAATGGCATGTAAATAACTTGTGAAGAACTACTCACAAGTAGCACTTCAATAAAATCTACACTAAAAGGTCTCTAGGCCATCTTCTTTTCAGACGCCTCGGAGGATTATCAGGAATGGAATAGGAAGCAAGTTGGAGACTAGTGGATTGGAGTGGTTATGGAGCTTACGATGGAAGGATAGGTATCTGGTTTGGGCTAAATCAGAAACATATGAAACATTAAGATCTTTATGGATAAGTTTATTGGTCACTAAGTAAGGAGCATTGAGGATTTTTCGAAGGATTTTGGATTGTAAGGATTGGATAGGAGATGAATTGGATGGTTTAGTAGAGCCCCAAAGCTCAACTCCGCACGTCCGAATAGGTCTAATTACAGCCATGTAAATGAGTCTTTTGTAATTAATTGGGAGCTTTGAACGTTTGTCTATTAAATGTTGAAGTAGTCTGTAACGAAGGGCAGTTTCTTGTCGTTTTAGTCTTGTATGTGGATTCCAAGTTAGACGTTTGTCCAAGTGGAGTCCTAGGTAGCGGATCTGTTCAACAGGGAGTAGTGGAATTTTTTTTTTTTTTTAATGTAGATTTTGTAAGATCGATGCTATAAATCTCTCTCTCTCTCTCTCTCTCTCTCTCTCTCTCTCTCTCTCTCTCTCTCTCTCTCTCTCTCTCTCTCTCTCTCTCTCTCTCTCTCTCTCTCTCTCTCTCTCTCTCTCTCTCTCTCTCTCTCTCTCTTTCTCTCACTCTCTCTAAATTTTTCTGATTACATCTATTCAGGCTGAAGACAATGTGCTGAACATAAAAGTGAAAAATAGTTAAGGGAATGCTGGTGACAAGGAGATTCCTCATCACACTCCTTTTTAGTCTTTGTGTATGTTTATAGAACGCTTTGTTTCAGAAAAGTCATGCATAAGTCTGCTAAGATGGTCATAAACATAGTTGAGGCATGATTTTAATATTATTTAGTGTTTACTAATGAAATGGAAGCATTAATGTTCTCAGTAGCGCTGGTTCAATTCCGGCCCGGGCGGGTTGAAATTTATTTGGGGAAGACCCACGCAATGAATCTCGACTTTTCCACTCTACTTAGAATCGGTTAGTAACCTGCCAAATTCATGCTCTTGTTGGAGTATATAAGGACGTTAACCCACCAACAAACTACAAAAATATTTATAAAAATTGGTGGAATTTTAAAGTTTTGGTTGTTTCTTCCTAAACCTTAAGATTTATAATTCGGTTTTTCTATCAAAGCCTGAAAACTACTGGTAGAATTAGGAATTTTACAGTTGAACGGTATGTTTGTCTTGGATTTGAGTCCACAACAATCGGCCTTTTACGATCAAGATCAGTAGCCCCCAAGAGCTGTTACGATTGTCCGTGACACTGGTAATAGCTTCCACCTGACTTAGATCTTGTTGAGAACGCTGTACCATTCCTTTCATTGCAGCCCGTTCCGTTGGGTCCGTGTAATCCGATCGTTGTCTTAGAGCTTGTGAAACAACGATGTTTTTACAGAAGCGACCTTGTAGATTGGGTTTCTTAAGCCTGTGTGCAGTGTTCTGTTACTGATATACCATGGAGATCGTGCAATAATTCACGTTGTAATTTGTTTACGCGATTTTATTTGGCTTCTGGTCAACGTCAATTTGCGATGCACAACCGTGCAGTCATAGATACTTTTTAAAATAATCTGAGTCTCTTTAGCGTCTTTAAAAGACACAACATTCTTATGTCAAATGTTATTCTAAAGTTGATTGTTGATTGATAAAAATTGTTGTTGGATAAGGTTCTTGTCTTTGTTTATGGGAGGAAATATTGCTCATCTGGTGGAACAACGACGTAACTGAGAAATTGGGTAAAAAAAGATTACCAAAATGAATGAAGTGCTCCCAAAATTTATTCAGACTGAATACAATGTTCTGGAAAACATAAAAATAAAAAATTATGAGGGGAAAGCTGGTGATAAGTATCCATTGTACCTTTCAGTTGTTTTTTTTAGTTTAGGAGGTTCTTTACCGCACTCCTTTTTAGTCTTGTTATATGCTTATAGAACTATTTGTTGCAGATAAGTTATGTATAAGTCTGTAGGAACATGGACTATAATTTAGTCCGGCCAAACCACAGATTTATATGAATATTAATTATACCTATAATGTTGGTTGAAAGTATTTTATTTCAGTTTATCGCTGTCATGTAAAATTTCATTTTTTACAGATGCGTCTTTGTTCTACTGGATATGCGATATAATTAGCCAAAATGTGTATGTGATCTGTTTTGTTTTTAATATATAGTTTTTTAAATAATTAAATTCTTTATAGGAAAATCAAACCACAATCTTAAAGAATTTTATCATAAACCGGTTAAGGTTTTTGTGAGAAATACTAGATGAAAATATTCTTAGTAAAATTTATTAATTGTAGAAGGCCTCGTATTCAGCATTGCATCCAAAAGTCAGAACTCACTTCCTCTATAAATTGAACTTTAAATTTAAAAAAAGGCCTTACTTTAAACAGACGTGTATTAAATTTTCCTGATCTCAGGATCATTCCTAACGAAAATTCCGGCAATAGAAAATATTGCAATCTGGATACTGGGATTAGGATTAGTTTAAAACTGTTTGAACCATTAAATTATGAATTAACTTTGATTTTTCTGAATTGTGGAAGCACCCTCTCCCAATATAACAGTAAACTATGTCTGCAAATACTTTTGTCATAAAAATTAAATGTCAAAAATTTTGGAATAGAAAGATTTTTTTGACTTCATAATAATACGTAAATTTTCTTCTTCAACCGTGATATATATTTAAATTGTATATTTTCATATTTTATGAATTAAAAAAAAAAAAATTATTTGTGCATTAAAAAAGACATCCTGTCCTTTTCTTAACGTATGGCGATGAATTTTTTTTTCAATTTTTTTTACTTACTTTCCGAACATTTTATGTAGCTAACTTTTTATCAGTTTTGAGGTTGTACGAATATTACGTACATAGGTATAAATACAAATTAAATATCTATTTAACACAACACATTACTTGAGTTGCGGTCTTAAATTTGAGATGGCGCTCCACCCCTCTGAGGACAGGGGCTATTAAACTGATTGCTTGTTGGTGGTGGCGATGGTAGCAATTGGATCCTGGAGACACGTGTACAATTTCAGGAGTCACACAGCTCCATGAGGATAATTGAGTAATGGCTGCTATCAGAAAGCAGAAATTGTAGAAAATGTATTGTGTGTGTGAGAGAGAGAGAGAGAGAGAGAGAGAGAGAGAGAGAGAATTTGCTGTAACATGACATAATGTGACCCCTCCATCATTAAACCTACGACTCCCTGTCCTATACCATTCTTTTATAATATTCTACTTAACCATGTTAAACAGATCTGCCACTTAGGACTCCAATGGGTAGTTTCAGTAACTGAAGTATCATTGTAATAATCGAAAGGTTTGGAGGTTATGTCACATTAAAAAAAAATAATAATATAGTTCATTGGATATAGGATTTATGTGCAGAAGCTTTAGGTAGCGAAATCTGAATATTTCCAAACAACTAGAAAAAGATGAAGGGCCTATGTAACATTTTCCTGCTAAAGGAAATTGTACAAAAAAAAACAAACAGTTTAAACATAAATTATTCAAAATTTTGTGTTTTTACATAACCTCTTCATCCACCAAACTCTTCAATTTTTACACACAATTACTTGTATCCATTGTATAAAGTTTCAAATATCAATAAAATCATAAAAATAATGGCAACGTATAAATTTGTACGTTTATTATTACTATTATTACGAGCGAATTGACCACTTAGGATCACGCAACAACTTCATTATTTATTTTTATTTTTTTCTTTGTGGTGCGAAGTTTCCTATGCGTTCACAACTCCTTCATGCGTTCAATGGCCTGCTTTCGCTGCTCCTTCATCCAGACTCTTCCTGTTTCCTTTGTTGTTCTTTTGTCTTGAATCCCCTCCAAATTATTCAATACGTTCCTACTTTTATCTCTTTCTAATAGGCGGTCTTCTGAGATCCTTAATCTTTCCATAGCCATTTTTACTTCCTTGATCCATGCTCTTGTGGTTTACTTTCTGCAGAAGTAATCGAATATCCGTTTGGTAAGTCTCTTTTGGTCCATTCTGTACAGGTGTCCGAGAAATATGCACCGTTACTCGAAGACTCTATCCACTTTTAATTAGAACGGCCCCCATGATATTTCTCAGGATTACGTTTCTTTTTTAAGCTGAATTCTTTAAAACTCCACGTAGTGCTTGTTACTTTATGTCCTCCATGAATTTCATCCTTACAATCATAAATCATCAATGCTTATTGTACTTTTTGTAATATACTTATCCATAATGATATAAATACATGTAGCTATTAATCCAAACCTACCTTCCATGATGAGCTCCATATCCACTCAAATCCATTGGTCTCCCAACGCTTCCCGATCCTCTGAGGCGGCTGAATAGAAGATGGCATAGGGATCTTTTAAAATAGAACTTTTATTGAAGTTCTTCCTTCAATGGTAGTTACTTTGCAAACAATTGACATGTTATCAATATTATCTTCTCGTTCACTTGGTGTGTGTGTGTTTTTTTATTTTTTGTGTGTGTGTATAGTTGTAAATTTCACCAAAAAGATAAGATAGGAAATTATTAAAAATCGACAAACGTACAGCATTAAATGATATGTCCAATAATAGTGGAATATATCAAAGAATACGAACGTTTCATGGAATGTTCGACTACTTTATATGATCTATTCCACTATCTGGACTTGTATGTTTATAAATTAATGTAAGAGGGGGATTTATTTATTAAGTATTACTATTTAATATACATGTGTATAACAATATTTTATTTGAATAATAAAGGGGACATATTGATCCTAGTAGAAAAAAACTATTATATAGAAAACTGGATAGACAAAGCAAGGCTGTTGGGAAACATTATCCGCCAAGGTGACTGGGGGTAACGAACTTGCACGCGATTCCTTGCCTAGAGTGTACATCCTGTTCCTAGTCGTAGGATAGACCTTTAGTACTAGGATAGAGACCATTCTCAATACCTCTTCTATCCCTGCTATCAGTTGGTGTATATTTACAACTACAATGGTAACCAAGTCAACAATACCTGCTGCTAAAATGCTTTTTGCTTTATTTTTATTGACGGATCAATATTCATCAGAACTACTTCGTATACTGTTAATAGCTTCATAAAATATGTAAACATCGTAATGAAACAAGCAATGCACGTATTTCGCATTATGCATGGAACGTGATTTGATTTTTCAAATAAACGGGCGGCTCTTCCTTTACTGTAACATGGAAAAAGAATAAATTAATGTAGTTGTCATATGATCTAATGAAATTTGGAAATTTCATTCAAATTTCACTGAATATAAAATTTAAACGAAATTATAATTTTAAAAAGAAATTAATTTTATTAGCTTAAATAATGGAAGGTGAATATATTTGAAATACAAAGCACTTTAATTTTTCACATTAAATCTACTAATACTTTTATAAATTAATGCATATAGTAACAAACTAGTTTTTTTTTCTTCTTTTGTTTAAATTATTTGTAACCCTAATAAGTATTAGTAATTAAGACTTTTTTAATAATTGTATATGTAATTTATATATATATATATATATATATATATATATTAGTATTACTGTACTCATTATTTTTTATAGAAATGAAATTATTTATTTATTTATGTTTTTTTTTTACAGGTAAGTTACATCATATAGCCAGTTAAACTTCCAGATTTCCTTTACTTAACTGTATGTACTATTTTTCTTATTAATTTTTGTATTTCGGAAATTGTAAGTTTTGAAAATATAACTAAAATAAAGTTATTGGTAATATTTAAGCTCTAAAAACATTTACTCTGGCGTTATTAAAGAGCTCAAAACATAAAAACATCGCATGTCTTTTAAATATGGTCTGATCCACCAGGCAATTTTTATTTATTATTATGATTATTTTTTTTGACAACTTGTAAAAAACTACCCATTATTAGCACTCCAATAAAGGTTCAACATTAGAATGTCCCTTGGACTTCTCTTAAGACCCCTCGGAAGGTTATCGAGAATCGAGTGGGATGGAAGTTAGGAGACTAGTAGGTTCGAGTGGAGCTTTGATATCTGGTTTGTGCTAATTCAGCAACATACGGTAAACTTAGATTGCTAGAGATAAATTTATTTGTGACAGACTACTGATTATAGAGAACTTTACGAATGTTTTTTGATAGTAAGGTGGGATATGAGAAGAAATGAAAGGTTTAGTGGAGCCCAAACCTTGACTCCTTTTGTCCAAATTTGTCTCATTATTGTCTTTTTTTTTGTTTTTCGTTTTGATCAGATAAAAATGAACCATCCATTCCGTCCAAGAACCGTCCATTAAAATTCAATTAAGTAACTTCGTTAAAAATATTTTTTCTAAATCGATTTATGTTATGTGAATTAATGATATTAATTGAATTTATTTGGTATTTTAGTGTTTCAGGGTTTCATATTTAGGTTAGTATACGTCACTTAACATTGTCGTGGCTTGTCTCTATGCTTGGATTTACAACTATGTAAATAATTATTACTTGATAGGGCGAAACTAACTCAACTAATGGGTAGTGATATTAAAATATAATGGTGGAAGAAAGTTTTTTAGGATTATAATGCCGAAGTAACCAATCCCCGAGTTATTTTATTCTTGTCCCCGTGACTTCTTAACACTGGGGTGCCATTACTAAAAAATTCATGAAAAAGTGTCCGGAAGAAATTTTGGAGTTTTTATATGCAGTGGCAGGTAGTTCTCGTGGACCCACCTGTTCGTAACCATCCAACCACTTTGTCAGAATCTCCTAGTGTATACACCACCTCTGACTGTGAGTACATTTATTGTTGACATCTATAAATCAAGTTAAACCAAATATTTATTTGGGCCTCATACGTTTTGATAGTAGGCTAAGTCCCTCATAATATAATCCCGAGAAAATGTGAAATAAATGAAAAGGGTTGAGGCGGTAATATTTTTAACCTTATTTTCTCATTGGCGTGGTAAACTTACATTCCATGCAAATGTTAAGATACCACGACAATGTTTTAAAAAAAATCATTTTTAAACAATTTTAGGAATCATGTGACCGAAATTGATTGTGATATTGATATTGAAAATAATTACAGTAATATTATTTAAATTATTTGATGAAAATATACTTTAACGTTAAATAAAGACTGATATTCGTTATGAAGCAGGAATGTTTCATGTTTTATTTATTTTTTATTATGGAACCTTAAACTACTAAGATCCCTTTTTTACATTGTCATGTATAAAGTCACATTGGTGTTGGGTTGAAATTATAAACTGAAATTTAATAAAAAAAAGTTTAGAATGTGCTTTCGATATCAATTATTTTCATAAATTCAGATAAATTATTATTTTTGATATTTAAAAAAAAATTATCAGCTTTATGAATATTAATTACTTCTTTCCTCTCTCTACTATTTAAATTTATGTCCAATACATTAAATTACTATTGACTTTTAAGAGAGATAGAATTTTTTTTTTTTTTTCTATTTCGCCAGATTCTTTTAAAATCCATGCAGGACTATAACTTGTGGTATATTATTTTTTATTAATAATATAATATTATTGACAATCCAACTAGAACTAATCAAGCAGGAGTGGAATATTGGAAAGCATTTCAGTCTATCGCTTCAGCCGAATACACCGGAGCTTGATTAAACAGAACATAGATGGGGTGCAATTAGCATGATTACACGCGGCCGGTGGTTTGACCTACACTCTATGACCGTGTTCTAACTTATTCCGAATAGCAACAATTGAATTTACAAACCAATTTATGTATTATATATTAAGATTAATTTATTCAAATATTCTCTGTAAATATTCGGTTTATTTAAATTCTCATTATTAAAAAATAATATATATATTTAACAACTATAATAACCTATTATAGAACAACAACAGCAATGTGTTTGTTAACATTAATATCATTACATTTTTGTTTAATATACCACATAGATATGAAAAAATTTATTTCTTATGATTCGTTATCGTATATATAGGCTGTATAATATGTAAAGGTGGGATATAAAAATAACGGAATACAAACAATAACATTACTATAAGTATTAATTGATAAAAAATTAAAAAGTATAATATATACGTAGTACATTATTCATACTATTAGTGCATGCAGTACATAATTTTTTATGTATTCCTGCAATTATTAGTAAAAGTGTAAATAGTTAATCAGATTGTTAATTTATTTTATTTTATGCTTTGTGAACCAGACTCATTGTATTTATCTTCTGTTCGTTAGGGACTTACTCTCAGAATAAAATTTATTTTCTAATCTATTCTCATCTACTTTATATTATTTTAAATAATCATACAACTTAATTTGGACGTATACCCACTTTCGTTATTACTTCATGACTTACATGTTTCGTGACTTAGTACCATCTTCAGATAAACTGGGCTAATTAAATTAGTTTAATATGCATGCCATTGGGTTAGTGATAGATGTCATAAACTTAATACTTGAAATTCATTACTTAATTATAATTAACTTGTAATGTAGGTTATGAGAGGGATGAGTCAATGGGTTTAAAAAATAAGCATTGTTGTAATTAATGACATATTTTTTATATCCAAAAATATATCTCCTTGATATAGATGACTGACCAGCGAATGTGCTGAAAAAAAAATATGTAATAAATAAGACGTGTAAAACTAAGGACTAGTACACATCGGTCGGTACCTCCTCTTGAAATTATTTTAGGTTGTTCTAAATTAGGGAGAACATTAACCCTTTAACAGGCGATGTATCCTGTAGGATATTCATATTTAATGCCTTTAACTCAATAAATGAGGTAATATCCGACGCATTATCTTACTCAAAAAAAAAAAAAACTCAATGTCTCCCTGGCTGTAAAAATAAATAAATTATGGATATCTCTAACTATAATCTACTGCTTTTATATCTACTGCTTCCGAAAGGAAAATGTCGATAAATTTTCGATCCGAGCATCACCAACACAGCATTTTCCAAGCGTATATCTCGGAAACGGTACAGAATATGAAAAATGTGTGTGTATTAAAAGTTGTAGAAAATTTAATTAACATTAATTTAGTAAATAGTTATATTTCGTATATGACTCACCGTTTTCGAGATATGAAAGAAAAAACAAAAAAAAATGGACCTTTCACGCTCCCCCCCCCCTTCCTGTTCCCAGGCCCGAAAACTCCAGAACTTTTAGTATGTTTACTTTTTAACTACACTGAACATGTTTCCGAAGAAAAACCTTGGATTACAGAAAACAACATTGAAAAAATGTAGGCAAAACGTTACTTTTTCATTCAAACCAATATAGCTCCTAGACTGTAGGTCCTAGAGACAAATGTTACATGATTGAAATTATTCTCATATTTTTTATAGAATTGGGACAAGTTTCTCAAAGCCCCCGGTAATTTATTTCGTGGTTTATCGACAAGAAGTCTTGACCTGCCCACTCTGGCAATAATTGGTCGGTCAACTGTAGCATGATCCGGCCTCCTTTCCTAGTTGGAGTAAATAAGGATGTTAGACGCTAACAAAATACAAATAGTCTACTGTCTCTTTCTCAAGCATAATCCCAAACCGTTCTTCTTTAAGAATATAGAAACCCTTTAAAAAGTATCTCTAACATAATTATTTGTTCTATGGTTCTTTAATATTGCTGTTTTGTTGAATACAAAATATTATAGTAAAGTGTTACAATAATCTAAAGTTTTTTACATGATTATCTTCTGTTCAGACATTACCACAAACGATAGCGCAATGTGGATCGGGTATTATGAAATTTCTATTTTATTTTTTTTTTAAACATAAAATATCGAAAAGCTTAGTCAAATTAAAGATCATTGGAAATTTCAAGGCGTTAATAAAGATTGAATACGTAGAAGAATCAACGATAATTTGATCGGGAGAATTATAGTATTTTTCATCAATAATAAAGATATTTTGTTTTCAAAATACGTTTTCTTTTCTATCATACCTAGTTACATCTACTTTTGCGACATTTGTTTACATCACATTCGAGCCAGAGAACAAGCAAATATAATAATATATATATTTTTTTAAATATGGACTTTATAATAATAAAGGGCAATTTCATTTACTGAAGGGGAGAGGGCTCGGACCATCTGGAGATGCTCCTTTGAAGGGCTTGCGTGCACAATGCCTTCGGTAACGAATATCGCACAGTTGGGGGTGGAACACGTGGGACGACCGCTTGGCCTTGAACGGTGACGTCATTGCTACACGTGGCTACACGTGTCCCAGTGCGAAACCTTCCAGTCAGCTGTCGGTTTCCCTTTTACCTCCTTCGTCCCTTTGTTTACGAGTTCTCTTTCAGGGAAAGTGAACCCGAAATTACATCTCAATTTATAATTATTTTTTTCATTAATTTAATCATTGTTTAAAACTGCTTTACGATTCTTCTAAATTTAGGAAATTCTCACAATAAAAAGACTACAAATTCTTGCTTTATTCATACGACGAACACAATAGACGGAGAAGATCCTTTAATCTATAGCTTTCACACTATTATGTAAATATCCTGAGAAAGTTGTTTATGACTTGAAGGGCACGCAAGTCAACGTAACATTGATGTTTTGAACACCTTACTTATACCCAGTAATTTTTGTTTTATTTTCATTACCTAATATTTTAACATCGTAATTATATACCGTTCCACAAGCACGTCTCCTGCCTCTACGCAAGGCCAGAATACCTTTTATTGATTCTAACCTTGTTCCGATTTCGGTGTTTTAGTCGCTACTTTTTGAGGAAAAAACTCTAAACCCCTGTTTAAAGTATTATTAACTTCTGTTTACCTTCTGATATTAAAATGAGAAATAAGAAAATATCAAAATATAATACACTAAATCAATATTGAATTAATATTATATTAAATCAAAATTAATATAATGGTACACCACTAGTAATGTTAACTCCTGATAAAATTATTAAACACAGAATCCTTGTTAAAAATTATGATGTTTCTGCTATATTTTCTCAAGGGAAGTGGACATAATAAAATATGAAACCTGTGATATACTTTCTCACATTTATTTTTTGTTTTATTGAATTAATAATACAATCTGTCTCTCTTTAGGGCAATAAGTAATATGGACGACAAAGAATCCTTTCACAAAATATGTATACTGAAATTTTCTAACTTAAATTGATACAACAAATATAAATATACAGGGTGTCCCAGACATAGTGTAAAAAAAAAAATGGGTAATACTGCAAACTAAACAGGGTAGAATGACGCAAAAACGAGTGTCCTATCTCAATTTTTTGAGGAGATAAATATTTTTTCGTTTTTATTTTTAAAATCTTACTTTTTTCTGAAAAATTACAGTTTTCTCTACTTTGTTTTAGTGTAGAAACTAAAACGATGATATTTTCTTAATCAGCATTAAATTTTCTAAAAGATGAAATAGGTCTAGTTAATTTAAATTCACTTTTAAGGGGCCTTTTAACGCGCAAAACACAAAAAACATTTATTAAAACTTAAATTTTTAATATTTTTTGAAAATTCCTCACTCCTCACTGGAGAACCCTAGAAGCCGTCAATTAATTAAATTTTTAAATATTTAAAAAAAAAGTACGTTTATGTAACATTAGGTAATCAGCAAGAATTTGGTTAACCCCCCCCCCCCTTAACTCCCTATAAATAAGTTTTTTTTTTGGGGGGGGGGGGGGAGGAAGGGCTTGCCACCTTCACAACTCTTTATCCATCATGCATATGGACAAGTGATAAAAAACTAATACATTTATCCAATCTAGTAGGTATGTGGAGCAATCAAGTATTTATTCTCTAGCGTGTTTTTCATCAGAAAAATGTCTGTTAGACTCAAAAGGTGAAGTGCAATTGTATCATGAGTTACACCAATAAAAAACTAACTAAATTCTGCAGTTTTTGAGAAATTTGACGGCTTCTAGGGTTCTCCAGTGAGGAGTGAGGAATTTTCAAAAAATATTAAAAATTTAAGTTTTAATAAATGTTTTGTGTTTTGCGCGTTAAAAGGCCCCTTAAAAGTGAATTTAAATTAACTAGACCTATTTCATCTTTTAGAAAATTTAATGCTGATTAAGAAAATATCATCGCTTTTGTTTCTATGCTAAAACAAAGTAGAGAAAACTGTAATTTTTCAGAAAAAAGTAAGATTTTAAAAATAAAAACGAAAAAAATTCTATCTCCTCAAAAAATTGAGATAGGACACTCGTTTTTGCGCCATTCTACCCCGTTTAGTTTGCAGTATTACCCTTTTTTTTTACACTATGTCTGGGACACCCTGTATAAAACACCGAATCCATGTAGAAATTAATCTTCTTAACTCTCGTAACACATTTATACATACGAAAGCATGAATTTATAAAACACTGAATACTTTATGAAACTCATGTAATGTACCAGATTTTTATGTAATCACGATTCTATATTGATTCGTATGTGACGTTAACTTAGTTTTATTATTAAATAGTTTTGTTCCAGTGTCAACCTCAGTAAGATGAATATCTAGTCACTCAATTTAAATAGTTTTAACTAGTCTTTAAAAACGATTTTCCATTTTCCTTCTAACAACGAGCTTGCGTATAATTTTAGATTTTAAATCAATAGGATATTGTGATCGATTAAAAGGTTATCATGGTTGCTGATTACAAATATACCATTAAATCTTTGTCCGCACTTTTGCTTTTAGATTTTTCTTTATTCTATTTTATTTTTATAATTTAATGGATTTTGCTTCTTCATTGATTATTGCTAATGATTAGATAAGAGTTATCATCCAAACCGTGGAGCGAAACTGATACCAAAACATCATGTGTATACACGATTACATATCAATTGATTCAAGGAAGATACAGTGGTACTTAAATCTTTATTTATAGTCAAGTGCCCTAACTTACGAAACCTATGGATTACATAACATGTCAAAACTTGAAAAGAACTACTCATCAGTAGCACTTAAAAAAAAAATTCTACACTAGTAGGTCTCTAGGCCATCTTCTGTTCAGACGCCTCGGAGGGTTATCGGGAATAGAATGGGAAGCAAGTTGAAAGACTAGTTGATTTGAGTGATTATGTAGCTTTGAAAGTATAGGTATCTGGTTCGGGCTAAATCAGCAACATGTGGGATGCTAAGATCTTTATGGATAAGTTTTATTTGTAACAAAGTAAGGAGCATTAGGGGTTTTTCGAAGGATTTTGGTTTGTAAGGATTGGATACGAGAAGAATTAGAAGGTTTAGTTGAGCCCCAAAACTCAACTCCATATGTCCAAATAGGTCTGATAACTGTCGTGTAAATGCGTCTTTTGTAGTTAATCGGAAGGTTTGAACGTTTGTCTAGTAAATGTTGAAGTCGAAAACGAAGAAGTTTCCTGTCGTTTTAGTCTCGTATGTGGATTCCAAGTTAAACGTTTGTGCAGTTGGAGTCCAAGATAACGGATCTGTTTAACAGGGAAAACAGTTTTTGATTCAAAAATAATAATAACAATAATATTTTTTAATAAAAAATAACGATTTAAAAATAAGATAAATTATTAAATAAATAAGTTTTAATTTAAAAAAAAAAAAAGAAAAAAAAAAAAAAAGCATATGAGACATTTAAATATTATCAAGGAAATAAAATGAAATGAAATTAATATGAAAAATTAAAAAAAATAAATAAAAAAAAAAAAGTAAGAGAGAAAAAAAGAAATCTGTATCTTAGCATTATACCCATATTATGAATATGATGAATTATTTTTATATAGAATATTGCTATCTTTAATTAAACAGATTAGTATGCTGTGTATGTAGCTACCCAATAAAGTTGGGCAGCAGTATGTTTTTTGTATTAATAAAGCATATCTCTCTCCAATCTCTATTCAGAAATAAAATTAGGGCTACTATTAACTAAATATTAATTATTGCATAAAATAAAAAATAAAAAATTATTCTGTATGAACAACGGTGAGGAATATCTGGTCTGCACCAGAAACCTTCAGAAAATGCCAGCACAGCGTTTTGCCATCTCCTATTACGTGCAGTTCGTTAGTTTTTTCAATCGCATTTGCTTTTTATCTTTATCTCGTCTCTTCAGGTCCCATTGATAATCCACAGATGTCATTTATAATTTCAACGTTATTTATTGATTATAAAAATTTAAAAACAAGAATGAAATCCACAGCTGTACTGCTGTTACATTTCTACCTAAAATCGCCTAATTGTTTTAATCATAGTTTGTTGTACCTAGTTTGAAATAGGTACATGATTTTTATTTTTTATTTTTTTTTAGTATGTGTCAGTAACAAAATGTTTCGACTATTGATACCGGTTCCGCAACCCAAAAATCGATTCTTGATTCTTGACCTCGGTTTAAAAATAAATCGCTATAAACAAGAATAGTCCATATTAGAGCTAGAATACCCAACCAAACCTATTAAAAAAAAAAAAAAAAAAAAACAATTATTCAAGAAATAAATTAGCTAACACAAAATAGCAAGTATTGCCTTCAACATATAACACATAATGTGATGATTCTAAAAAAAAAACTTTCATTTTACAAATCTTTGAAGTTTTAACAAAAACACTCTTAATGCTGCAATAACAAAAATCCTTTAAGAATAACAAAACTGTGTAACAAAATAGTGTTTTCTTATTGGCATTTATTTACCTTAGGAAATTTGACTTTTCACTTGCAGAAATAATGCACAATTTTTTTAGCATTAATATGAATCATGTATGAAGCAATGTTGATTTAGTACATGAAAAAATAATATTTTATTAAAGATAAAAAAAAATATCTGTTGCAACATTTTTTTTTTTTAATATTAAGGAAAAAAGTCTATGTATGGTAATTAAATGATTAGGTATCACAAAACGATCGCCCAAGTCAGCAGTACTGGTTCAGTTTCTGGGTGATATGTTTTATTTTCATCTCCTAAGTGTAGTTATAACAATTATTTTTATTACTGAATTTTCATTCAAACAATAAGAGAAAACATGAGGGGGATTAACTATTCATTCATGTTTTAAACCATTTTTTATTCAATGAAATCTAGTTCTAGTATGAGTTCTATAAAGAAAATAGAAAAAAAAAATCTTGTTTGACTTAGGTCTGGATACGAGACTCGTTTAAAAAAAAATTGTTGAATCCACGTTCTTTCAAACGTATCAAGTTTTTATTTTTCGAAAAGCAAATATAGGACGTGGAAAATCCAATTATAGTCCAGGGAATATAGAGGAGGAAAAAGTGGTTTACCTTGCTAAACTTTGAATACTTCTAATTTTTTTTACACTTCCACCTTCTGTCTAGGTTATTGTTAAACCAAAATTTTTATTAATTTATTATAATGATTCAATTCACAACTGCGAACAACCCTGGGTGGATTGAAATGTATTCCGTAGCTAACCCACGGAATGAGTCTTGGCATTTCTAATTTGACTAGAATAGTTTGGCAACCTGTAGGATAAACCGTTATTCATGCTCTTGTAGGAGCGTAAAGTCCCAACAAACAAATTAACTACTGCATTTAGAGAATGGAGAAGTGGGGAAACTCTGAGGATAAGGCGCTTGACTACCATTCTCCCGGGCCCATGTTCGAGTCCGACTAAAGGCAGAAATGTTATTTATTTTTATTTCAGCCGTGGATCTACTTTTAGGTCGAGAAAACCTCCTGTCACATCTAGCCCCTAGAAACGGGAAAAACAACTTGGCGGTTGGTTGTGAGTTCAAGCCAAATCTCCTCCTTTCACAACCGTTAGCCTAGTAACAGTATATCCTTATCTAATAACTGAACCCTAGAGCCTTCATAGGTTGCGGAACTACAGTTTTTTTTTATTTAAAGAATGAGAGGTTTTTCAATTTTTTATTTTATATCTCTTTTTATTGAAGTTATATCGATAAATCTCAAAATAAAATAAACCATAAAAAGAAAAGTTAACCTAAAAGATCTCTTGGTCAACCAAAGACCAAGTACGATTCAGCCAACGTAAGGTATAAACCGATATTAAAAAATAGTACAATAAATGCATTTATACATATTTACAAATTAATACTTTAAGATAAGAAGTGTCATTAATTCATACAATTACTTTAGGAAATCTACCTACTGATAGCTCTGAGTTCGATGAACTTTGGCTAGATCAAACCATAAATGTTTTGAAAAAACTGCGTCTTTTTGTGGTTTATAATGGAAGGATCTGGTTCTGGCTGAAGCAGCGGCATTTATAAGTTTGTATTATTAATTTTATTTTATTATTTATTCTGTAGACATAGTGAGAAGTTGTGAGGATTTCACATAAAATATGACGAATATAATAATAGTGCAGTGATTATGGAAACAAATGAAATGATCCAGAGCAAATGTGTCAATGTTATTTCCTCGTCTGCTTTAAAAAATAAGTTAAAAATGTCCAAAAAAAATACTATTTTGCATTTTTTTTTCTTTTAAATGTAAGGTAAGGTGGGGTAAGTGCATTAGTCCGCCATAATTTCTATTGTCATTTTGTTACATCAAATGCCATTTGTTGTGAAGACAGAACTTCATTCAACAAACCTAACATACTAGAGTGCTCTACTGTAGAAGATAACCTCTCTAGGAATTTTCATAGTTCAAACTGTTGACCTAGGTGTTGTGTAAAGTTGAATGAATTAAAATTATTAAATTTTATAGTATGTATTTCTCTCTATATTTTTAATTTCAAGGAGTAAAATGATTTCTGGGAGTTGCTTATTTTCGCACTTACCCCATCAAAGAATCAATTCATTGCTAAGGGGTTTACAAGAGATTTATGCACTTACCCCGTTTAGGTGGGGCAAGTGCGTAAATGGGACTTAAAATTGATTTTTCTTCGCACTGATAATAATTTTTAGGATATCAGGGAAATCAACTATATTTCTGAAAATAGTATAGTTCGAACTTTGCAATATAACAAAAAATATTATCCGAGCATCAATAGCTGATTTTTTATGTTAAGTTAAAGTTGAACTTTGCACTCCATATGACGCACTTGCCCCATTTTACCTTATATTATTGCATTTTTATTTAAAAATACAAAAATATGTCCAATAGAAGAAAGAAACTTGAAAAATTATCATATTTTTGTTAGTATTTTCGGAACGCTTAACTGTTTCGAAATGATAAAGTTAAAATTTGAGTATCCTAAAAAGAAGAAACTAGATTTCGGATTCCGCCAAACGACCTGGTTATTCGACTATAACGATTTCGTTTAGATTTTCTTAGATGGAATGTCTATCCAATTGAGATAAGAGGAATAATATACGTAGATTTGACAATTATTTAAATAAAAAAACAAAGATGATTTATGACTTTTTTTGCAACTTATATTTATGATGATACGAGTTTTTTTATTACATAAGCTGCCGCACCTGGGGAGCCCGGAATCGAGGACGATAAAGAGGACACCGTCAGCTTATTTTCGCCCGCATGAAACCAAATCGTGTCCCTTGTGAAATAGGTGGGGGGAAGACACGTGGCGGTGACCGGAACACGTGGAAAACCGACTAGCAACATTGGCACCGGCCGCGGGCGACAACCTCGACAATCCGAGCCATTATAAAATTAAATCTGCTTCGGATGCCTTTTGAATTCTGTTCTAATTGTACGGACTTGAATGGGCGTCTGAAGGACAAGGAACCCATTTAACAATAGATCGGGAGTTTCATTTCGTTTTACATTGGACTGAAAAAAATTAAAGCGTAAATTATTGGTTTGGAATAAGGATGAGTATATATAAAAGATATATAAAAAATATCAATGTAAGATATCGGACTGTCAAAGAAAAATATTCTTTCGAATATTTGTCGTATATAACTCGTTGTAGAACGTACGCTACGATATATAGTTTTCTCTATATTATAAAAATACAAAATACGACTATATATCTATACTATTATGTAAAAGGACAAGCTATTTTTCGTTTGTGATCACTAGGGACCGGATTTATATGTGTAATAAAACTTTTTTATATGGATTTATGTTAGTAAAAATAACAAATACGTAATATAAAAAAAACAACTACTCTATTTCATTATAGTAAGGTAATTAAGATAATTTTAATATATATGTGGAAATCGTGATTTTACGTTAACATCGAGACGGAAATAGAAAAAAAAAAATGATTTATTCTTCAAAAATATTATAATTTTTCTAAAACTTTAATATTTAAGAACATTGGTTTTGATAAATAATTGTATTATACAAATTCACTCCTCTTTATTAATAGTAAAAACATGTGACATGTTTCGGGAAACAAGGTCTCATCATCAGACCTTTTTCTGTTTCCATTTCTATTTTACCTTCTTCCTCACTATAATTCTTCAAGTGGTTATTCATTATGCCAACCACTATTTTTAATATATTCTTCAATGAAGGAGTGTATAATACAATTATTTATCAATATATGTAACTCCTTCATTGAAGAATATATTAAACATTGGTTTTGTTTTTTCATTGGACATTTTCCCCAAAATGGCATTGGCCACAAACCGTGATTTTCAACATCCGTTGTTTCATCTATGAATACCCATTTGGGCCTGAATTAAAATTTGACTTACTAGTTGAGGGAGACAAAGAAGAAATAAAGCTTTGTTTCAGATTCACGTTCTTTTCCTTATTTCCTTGTACAAACGTGTTGAGATATGTTAAGTTACTAGAAATCGTTGGTTTGTTGACAATTTTTCCACAACTACCACATAATAATACATCACCATCCTCACGAAAAGTTTCGTCAGGAAACTCGCCAATGTATTTCGCGACTAAAGCTTTCCAAGTTGATTTGATTTTGGGCATTTTTCTTCAATTTTCATCGTTAACTAAATATGGATAAAAATGTGTAAAAAAGAGTAAAATATGTAATTTCGTCCAAATATGTAAAAAAAAAAAAAAAAAAAAAAAATGTTTTAATTACATTTTGAATTGTATGAAACGTAAAATAAACTATCGAAGATTGATATACAAGGTTCAAAAAACAATATATAAATACATATAAATCCGGACCCTAGTGATCACTAACCGCGAAAACTACTGAACTAACCAACTATTTCATATTTCACTAACTATTTCACGGGGAGTTAAGAACAGTATCATATTTTGAATTGGGGCGGTTTTCTTGCAAATGAGCGATATTATTATAATAACTTCTAAAACTTCTTTTGACTCTCCTGAAAAATTTGATGTTTTTGAGTTGTGTCACTTTTCTTGCCCATGAGCGATGTGTTCAATATATGTAATATGTATTATTATGAAATTCCTTCTTCAGAATCGAAACATCTTATTGAAATATTAAGTTTAAGAATGAAACCATTTTTTTATTTTATTTTTTTAAGCTTACAGCTCCTCATGTATTAAAAAAACGGCGGCTTATCCTATAGGTAAACCAAACTAACCAGGCTGGGAAAGTCGAGATTCATTCCATGGTTCAGCAACAAATTAATTTCAAATGTGCCCGACACTTTAACTCCCACGGTTTCAATTACTTTTTTTATTTAATTTTGTTCTTTTTATGTCTTCAATACAATGGATTGTATCTTAATTAGGATTGATGAATTCTATCCTAATTGTATTGATCCTTCTATATCATCATGCGTACCTCAAGTGATTGTATCTTAACACTCAAGTTTTTTTTATTAATTGCTTATTAAATATTTACGGTTCGACTAATGAATTTCTAATTATAGAAGAACTAATATAACAATAAATAATATACATAAGGTAAGATATAATTATGTGCCGAGTGTATAATAATTTTTTTTTTTTTCGAAGCATCTAAATAAACATATATTAATTTGAATTAAACATGCTCCATGTAATTTCTAATATATTAAATAAATATCTCTTAAATTGTATCTTTCTTAGAAATAAAGCCTACAAATTTTTTTTCGTCATTTGTGTAAATAATACCAATCGTTGAATATACTAAAATATCCCGAATAATAAATACCTATTCCTTTGTTTTAGAAATTTAAAAAACTAGAAATCAGCCAATGATTTCTCTGGAAGAAATAGATTTTTTTTGCAATAATCGAAGCACAAGCCGTTATTAGATGTTAAAGGTTTATTATTTTTTTTTTTTTTACCTATATCTTTTGTTGTTAATCAATATTCGTGAATTTACAAATTCAATATTTTATGAACCTCATGAAACAAATTTCCAATTTTATATTTTAAAGTATTAATTATGTTTTTTTTCTGAATGTTAAGTTTATTTGGGAAAAAAAGATCAGGGTAGAATGAGGTTTGAGAAATTTACTAGTCCTGTTTAAGTCATTAACAGCCATTTTAATTTGGGTTTTTATGTCAGAACTTGGAAATTTCCGCCATCTTACGAGGCACTTTTTATTTAAGCGTTTCCTTATAAAGACATCTAGCAAGCGATTACGACATTAGTTAAAAGACTATAGAAAGAAACTTATAGAACAAACGGGCACGTGATAGTGAAGAATAATAGAAGACTCAAAATGACGTGGATGAGGGATCCATTTACATAATCACGTAATGTAAATTAAAAGCCATGGAGTAGATTCTACTGTTTTCCTCATCCCTCTCATGTCCATTTTGAGCTCGCTAGTCACGTCATCCAATCTATCACTCGTATGATGCAGAAATAAAAAAACAAACAAAAAAACATGTTTTCATTTTAAAACTTAATAATTAAAGTATTTAACATATACATAAACTGCCCGTGAAAAGTATCGCAACACTTTGAAATATTTGAATTTTACAAAAACGTATTTTTTTTTTTTCATAATAAAGAAAGGTTCTGAAATCTATAATAAACATTCCTAAACTATATATCAACAATTTTTATTCAAATAAATCACAATATTTCTTCCATTAAACAAAAAAGTTAGAAAACTTACTTTTTAAAATTTTCATTTTTCACAATTTTAACTTTTTAATTTATATTTAATAAGACATATTTTGCCCCATCTGGCTTGAATGACCGCTTCCACTAGTCTTGGCATACTTTTAAATAACGAAACGAATGATATGGACTGAAGGAAATTTGAAAAAAATAATTTAAAATTCCCTCGTCTGTTATTAATAGGGAAAGACATTGATGTGTCTAATCCTTAATGTCTCACGTTTAATAAATAATATTAATATGAATATAAAACAATTATAGATTAAGGTAAACAACTCGAAAATATCGAGAATTATGGGTGTTGAAATACTTTTGACGGGGAGTTTATATACATGAAAATGTAATTGCCAGCGATCTGACAATTTATTCCTAAATTTTCTTACCAATCCCTAAATAGTTAGTTGAGTATTTTTTTTTTCTTTTTAACACTATTTCGCGATTAACGAGTAAAAATACGAATTCAGCTCCGTAAAAACATAAAATTAAATAGAAATGATTGTGGAAAAGTTGTATTACAAGAAGATCAATGTTAATGATCAATACAATACAGTATGGATTAAGGTAAAAACCAGGAAAATCGAGAATTATGGGTGTTGCAATATTTTTGACGGGGAGTTTATGTGCAATGCCTGTTAAAATTATTATTATTTTTTTTTTTATTCTGCAATAAATTTATTTTATCCAGTACACTTTTTAGTTATTATCATAACAGTAGAGAAATTGTGAATTTTTTATTTTTATTATAAATGATTTTTTTCAATGTTTTAAAACTCATATAAGCTTGAATCCATCCTCATCCCTTTAATACTATATAAGAATTTATATATTGAGTATATATATTATATATATATATATATATATATATATATATATATATATATATATATATATATATATATAAATATATATAAATAAATATATATAAATAAATATTTTTCCCTGGTTCGGATACGAGCCCGGTGGCCTAGTGGATAAGGCGCCACGCTAGAGAGGTGGAGACTTGGGTTCGAATCCCAACTGGGGTCAAATCTTTTCTCTTCAAAAATAAAAAATATATTTAAAAAATATTTATTAAAAAACAAGAATCATTTCATAATTTAATATATATATATATATATATATATATATATATATATATATATATATATATATATATATATAAGAATTTGTTTGTTTATCAATTGAATTCTCATTTTCTGATATGTATAAAAGCTGTAATAACTTGAAATCTGTATCCTTTCTTTCAGCATAGTCAAGGTTCTAGATATATTTTTTTAATATTAAATTTTGGTTTAGTGTTATATTTTTCATATTTGTTATCAGCATTTTAAGGAGTAAATTTTTATTTTAATAGTGTTTAAATAATAATTAGATACTGGGACTTAACTTTACTCATATTTACAACTGTATACAATATATATAATAATACAAAATAAAATAAATTTAAAACTATGATTTTATTTTATAAATCTCCGTTTTGGTGCTTCTATAGGTGATATTTTCTGAACAAAAGATTTGAATCATTTTTTATGGAATCGAAAAATGCTATTGTTCTTTCATATATTTAATGTTACTGTCTTTGTTAATATTATCATGTTTTTTCTGTTATCAATGATAACTTTTAGTGTTAATCTATGACATTTTGTAATAAAAAACGTGATTTTTTAATTATATCACATCATCAACTTTGTTCATTTATAAAATGCCATCTTCTAAATATTTAGGAATGTAGAAAAAAAGGTTTATTGAATACGAAAGACATCATTCAAACCATTACTAAATACACCATATTTAAAAAGAATCATTAGTAGCCGTTGGGAAAGTCTGAATTTTCTAATCCTGCTATTTCAAACTATTTAAATTGTTGTTATTTTTATATTTTTAAACAAATATTTTGCTGCGATTTTCTTTTTTTGTTTTTTTTTTGTCGGAGAGTCGTTAGATGTTCAGAAGAGCATAAAAAATTCAACCCTTTAGCACCTAGCCGGATGCGTTTCACGCCCCAGTAAATATTCTTCTTCTTCCATTCCAGTTGATATATTTACATTCTTTTAATAAAATCTTTATTTTAGTATAGTTGACATTAAAAGAAGAGGTCAATTAAGTATATATAAAGTTTCTATGGTTATTAAGATACCATATAACCATAAAACTGACCACACTGTCACATTCAGAAATACGTCCACCATAGAAAAATTATTTTCTTTCTTACTTTCTTACGAAATACCGTGCGAAGATAGTTTTGGCAAGTTAAAACGGAACAATATCTCAAATGACGTGTTTATTAACATTAAAACAGTTGCACGTCTATTACTAAATACCCGAATAGACCAGACCAAACAGCTCTCACCAAACATTACAGGAAAACAAAAAATACTTTTAAATTTGATTCCCCCAAAATCATCCACCATGAACAAAATAATTTTAAACGAAATATTATAGAAATGATAACCATAGAAAAAAACGCGCAATAAACAAAAAATCAGACGCCCTAAATCTCAACACATGCTATATTTAGTTTTTAAGGTCACAGTGTATAATTTTTTTTATCCTTAACTGACCTGGGGAAGAACTTGAGAAGAAGGGGAAAATCTTTATTTAATTTCAATAATTGGCGTAACGATTTTTTCCTCTTCGATTATTTTGTGTTCGAGGAAAAACTAAATGATAGGATTATTTAAAGATTAAACTTTAAAGATATTTAAGCTGTTTGATCAGCAGAGCATTTAGATAATGTTTTGTGAGCGTAGTAATATTGCATCATGTCGGCTGTTTAAACAAATTCATGATACGAACACGTTTCTTTCGAATTTAGCGATTGATAGGGTAAACATTTCTTTTTTTTTTTTTTGTTTTTTTAGCGTAATCAGATTAGTTTATTTCGAAAAGAAATCAACAACAGTTTAGAAATCAGATGTGTCTAATGTTGCGAAACTGGTTTATAAAATAAATGTGTGTATGCATTTAATACACGATTTGAATTTTAGTTACGATTTATTTTTAAATGAATATTTAAATCGAAAAATAGAAAATCAGTTACTAAAGAATTGATATTTTTATTTATTTATTTTTTAATATGTGTCTTTAACGATATGCTATTTACGATGAGCTGAAATTGAAAAAAAAATTAACTTAAGATTTTTTGTGTGTGATTATTGAGTAAAATAAAATAATCGTAAAATGTCTTATCTAATCTTTCATTCAGTTTAAATAGTATTTCTTTCTTCATCTTAAAAGGAAAAAAAAAATTAAAAGAGACATCTTGTACTCAAAATATTTATTGCATGGATGGAACTCTCTCCAATTTGAAACTGATAATTGATATTATTAAGTTATTAATTAGAAATTATAATTTTTTTTATTTTTAATTTTTTTTTTTAAAACCTAAAATGTGTAAAAAACATAATTAATAAAATAAACGTGATAAATGATAATTATAAATAATAATGTAATAACAATTAAACAATGAACTGGTATAATCAAGGTTTGTCTAAGACGTTTTCAATTTAAAGTACACATTTTTCTATTTTAGGACTGTGATTCAACTTTATTTTTTATTGATTTATTACATTCTTGAAATTTATATATATGTTTTTTTTTTATTATAAAAAATTATTATGAAACCTGAAGGATCTGTAAAGCAGATGATCTCGGGACCTTGTAATATAGAAATTGAAACAAATGGTTTCGGGACAAATCAGCAACCTATGGAACATTAAGATCCTTACGCTTACTTGTGACTAAGTAAGGAGCATTCATGATTTCATGAAGGGTTTTTAATTCTGTAGACATGAGATGAATAGTATAGTTTATTGGAGCCCTAAAGCTCAACTCTATATGTTCAAACATGTCTGCCATGTAAATGAGCCTTTCGTAAATAGACGTTTTTCTCGTTGAAATGTTGAAGAAGTCGGAAACGAAGTATGAATTACTATGGAAGAATATAAATTACTACTTATACGAAGTATAAATTTCTGTTTGGGGGCAAATTATAACATACTAGCATCCCAGCTTCGCCCACTATCATTAATAGAGCACTTTGATAATATTATCTAATATTTCAAGCTTTATTTGTTTATCGATATAAATCTTGTATTGAAGTATACAATTGAGCATATTTCTGCAATGATATTTTCACGATTATCAGTAATTTTTCAATTGGTTGAAATTGCACTGATAAGGTGTTTGACGATTATGTAAAAGCATAATTGGACATCCAATCTTTAATTTTAATCTATGATATGGTTATCCAGATAGACAGAGAATATTCAGAAACTCTTGCGGATAAGGGACTACATTATCGGTGCTTACAACCAAAGGCCAAAAAGTATATTTTTACGCATGATATCATAACGCTGATATTATATTTTGATTTGATAATAAATTTTATTCGACAGAAATAATTTTATTAATTTCATCTAGTTACATTTTAATTTTCAACCATAAAACTATATGACAATGAGGCAAACCTAATTTCTGCAACTCAACATAGTACATTTAATTCATTATTATTGTAAATTTTATTATTGCCAAACCTTCAGATGGGTTAAGTAGTTTTTTTATTGTAAACTCTATTGAAGAGTGGTGCTAGCCACATATCGGTCGATTTTTAAACTTCACTGAACATGTCGTATCACAATTTCAAGCTCTATATATAACAACGTACCTTTGTAACCTTTCATGTTGAATGGCGCTCGCCACCTATCGGTCGATCTTCAAACTTCAGTATTATCCTTATATTATCGCTTCTTTAATAACAAATTAATTTAAAATCAGTAGATTTTATTATTGTTAAACCTTCCTGGAACTATTAAGATGACTTGGTTAAAATTAGGTACAGGTTAATTCAGTAGTTTTCGCGGTTAGTGATCACAATCGAAAAATGGCTTGTCCTTTTATATAATAATATAGATGGATTGCCAAGATCTTTATGGATAAGTTTACTTGTGATATAATAAGAGCATTGAGGATTTTTATAAGGAATGTATACGAGATTCATAGGATTGGAGGCACCAATAGGTCTGATTATAGTCATGTAATTTAAAGTTATAATTGTTGTAATCTATTAACGTTTGTCTTGTAAATGTTAATCTTAATTCTCTTTCTTGTAGAACTTGGAAGATACAATTTCTTGTATATCCTTCTGTAACCTTTTATTCGAATTAGGAGAAGCAACAAGCCGCCAACAATCTTCCAAGATTCAGGTAATTGAGTTCCCTCCAGGTAATGGTGACCCTACCATTTGGTGTGTGCTCCAATTGCCCCCACGTGGCAGGGTAATGGAGGGCAGATCGTTAAGGCGTATCCTCGAACGGCACAAAACAATCCTCCCCCAGTGGGTTCTTGTCTTGCCGGAGGAACCCATTGTGAGGAGTCGGCACGTGAGGTCAGATTGGAGTCAGCAAGGTCATTGTCATGGTCATCTCAATAATTCACGTGCTAAATTGCAATTCGATGAGTTGAAAATTTTGTTAATGCAGGGAGAAAGGAATCCCTACTATTTTCTTATTCCTCTCAATGTCGGATTAATTTCTTATTATAATGTAAGGAAATTGAGGGTATTAAATATTTATTATAGGAAAACAATAAGCACACTGTTGCACAATAAATTACTGAGTCACAATTCGTAAACCTATCATATATAAAAACTTAAAACTTCTTTTAGTACTCAACTTACATATACATATATGTTAACTATAACCGCAACGTACATCTCATTCCTACTTT
Organism: Euschistus heros; assembly: GCA_003667255.2. NCBI lineage: Eukaryota > Metazoa > Arthropoda > Insecta > Hemiptera > Pentatomidae > Euschistus > Euschistus heros. The sequence goes on along the minus strand of RCWM02000401.1, from coordinate 151,556 downwards.
ACAGATTTAAAAAAAAAAAATGGACAAGGTTGGCTTAAGGAAACAAACTTTAGAATGAATTTAAAATTTATGTTAAAATAACAAAAGGAATTTGAAACTTTATTATCTATCATTGTCACAATTTTTCATTTACGGTTGCAATGTTTTTACTGTTTGAAGTGAAGCTTCTAATTTTTTTGCCGAATTTAGTTGAGTTGATATTTTAACTACAAAATATTTGATTATTTAATTCAAAATAATTTATTAGTTGTTAATAATTGAAATGTTCAGGAAAGAAGCACTTTCGCGTTACATGTTTGCAACTTCCCCGGACGTTAGTATTTCCTTCATAATTTTTTTTCTATTTATTATCCATTTTATATTTTGGTCATATAGCTTCGATATTTATATAGCCTTATTCGAATGTTTAAAAAAAAAAATATGTTGATAACTCGATGCTAAAGAATTCATACTCTTGAGGTGACCCATATTTTAATGTGCAATTTAAGCTAATTTGAACTATCTATTGATATTTTTGTGTACTCAAACGATAACTGCATGCGAGATAATGCTTTTACCAATGGCTTCAATTGTAAATAATACATATGTTTTTTTAAAAGGAAATTATACTAAAAAATATTTGTTGGTCTGTTTTGGTATTCTCAAGATTTCAAAATCCCCCTCTAATATCAATGGAAAAATTTTAAACATTTTCTAAACTTAGTGGTTTCCCTGCAGATTGATAATTTTTTCCCTGAACATAAATTTTACTGCTTTTTGTTCAAGGAAAATATTTAAAGTTTGTTTTTTTTTTCTTTTTATCTTAAAACATTTTTTGTTTGTTTCTGATTTGTTTTACTTTGCATTTTTATGAGGATTTTTGCTTTTCCAATTATTTTATAAATTTCGTATAATATTTAACTATTAAGAGTAACGAAGCTTTCAAATTTAATGATCCTTGAAACAATAAAAATTCCTATTGAAAACCAACTTAAATTCAAATAAAAATATACAGATTCTTTTGAAACATTATTACTTATACATTTCTTGCATATCTTCTAGAAATAGTGTTACTCCTAAATTCAAATTTCAAATAATATATATATATTTTTTTTTAAATACATTCGAATTATATATGCGTTTCGAAACAACATAAGATCTTTTAATTCTTAAATACCTAAGCTTGTACACTTAAAATTGTTTTTCTTTTAATCACATGACAATGCTAAATTGGTTTATGTACTAAAGTAATTTATTAATATATACTTATAAAATAAAATTAAATCTTATATCTACGTTTCTTTGTATAATATTATTTATAGATTTATTAATAGTTAGGTTAAAATATTAGTTAAATGTAAACTTGTTTAATAAGGGCCTACCGCGCATTCTGTTGGCCGACGAAGGAACTAACTGCTTCCTAACGCCCAACTGATCAGCTGATCCAATAAAAAAATACAATTAATCAGATTTCTCACTGTATATATAATTGTTTCGTTTTTAGTTTTATTACTAAATATAAAAAATAAAAAAATCATGATTCAGTTCAAAACAAGACCTTTTTATTTATATTTTTTTTCCAGATCTATTGGAATTATTTATAAGAATTATTAAAAATCAATGATGACAAACCAATTCAAATAAATCGAATCGAACAAAAATATGGAATCCTTCATTAAAAATTGAAGGTGAACGATACTATTAAAGCAATTTTGAAGTAATTTATTTTTATTTTTCATAAAATACAGGGTGAGTATCTCTTAGCGTAAAAAAAAAAAATTGGGTGAAACTAGATCAAAAGTGTAGCCAAATGCCGCAGACCTCACCTTTCTATTCCAATCCGTTGCAGATATATGGTAAATAAACGATTTTTTGGAGGAAAGCATGTTTTTTACGATAAAAGCTGTAATATCTCCATTTTGTTTAAATATTTTTCAAATATTGATCACATTTTCGGATTTAGCAATAAATTTCCTATAAGATCGGAGTAATTTAACCTTGAATTTTACAAACTTGGGACCTAAAAAATATCTTTATCTTCACCTAATTTAGGGAAGTTACAATTTCTTATAATACTTCAGCGCTCACTGCTTTTCATAAAAAACAATCCACAAAACTGCAAAGCTCTCAAAAACTTGCAAATTTAATAAGCTTTCAAATGATATGTTAAAAGTAATGATTTTGTTTTAATTTCATGGAGAAATTTACTTTTGAAACCGAAAAAAACATGGTGTTCTCATTTAGCATACAAATCAGGTACTTTGGTAAATAAGACATTATGATAATCGCTTGATGAAAATCTGTATTTTAAATAAAAGAAACACTTCATTAGAATAAAAAGCAAAGAAAAAAATTTGTTAATTTGAAAATAAAAGAATCACTGTCAATAAAGCGCCGCCAGAGTCCGTTATTTTATTAAATTTTCAAAATGTCCTCCATTATTTCGAATGCAGCTTCTTGCTCTCTTTCTCACAGCCCCTACGGTCACTGCTAAAGTCAGACGCTGTTGCAATTTGGCTCCGGCCTCCAGAATTCTCGTCTTTAGGACCTCAATGCTGGTCACTTCTCTGGCATATACCTCGCTTTTTATGTAGCCCCACACATAAAAGTCCATTGGAGCTAAGTCAGGTGACCTAGCTGGCCAATGTATCACACCATTTCTACCTATCCAGGTCGAATATCGTTGGTTCAGCCATTCCCGTACTGCTGCCGAATGATGTGGAGGAGCACCATCGTGTTGGAATATTATGTTTTGCTGAACATCAAGTGGAATGTCGTGAATAAGTTGTGGTAGAATATTTTGTAAAAAATCCAAATAACTTTCTCCATTCAATCTGCTGGGCAAAAAATGTGGCCCAATGAGTCGGTCCCCTATTATCCCAGCCCACACATTCACTGTAAAACGATGCTGGAAAGATGCTTCTTGAACCATATGTGGGTTTTCAGCTGCCCAGTAGTGCCGGTTGTGGACGTTAAAAATTCCTTCCCTTGTAAAAAGAGACTCATCTGTCCATAAAATTTTCCTCAGAAACTGGTGTTCTTGAATGTCTCTATTTAAAAGCCAGCGGCAAAATTGTATTCTATGTACATGATCATTAGGTTCTAGCCCTTGTACTTGTGTGAAATGATATGGGTGAAAATGTTCTCGGTGCAAAATGTTGATAACTGACCTTTGGGAGATACCAATTTCACGGGCCAAGTCTCTTGATGAAACACTGGGATTTTCATTTACTATATCAATAATTTCCTCTTCGAGTTCAACATCATGAGGAACTTGTCCCAATTCTTGACGTAACTTATGAACGGAACCTGTTTCAGATAAACGTTGATGAGTTCGTGAAAACACTATCGTAGAGGGGAGGCGCCTATCTGGAAACCTAAGTTGGTACTCCCGCCGCGCTGCACTCGCGTTTCCATTACAAAAACCATACAAAAAATGTATGTCAGCGTACTCACCATTTGTGAACGTTGCCATCTTCGCAGGTGTATTGCCAAACAGAAAAAAATAATCCCAATAAATAAAATGGGCCCTCAAGCTAAGGATAAGCAATATTAGCAAGGGTCTTTCTAATGATAGTGACACTTTTATCTCTGTAGCTTCTTAATTTCCAAATCAAACTTTCAATCATTATATCAAAATAAAAATAAAATAATAAACAATAATCCCCTCCCATTTCAAAATAAACAGGAAAATAACTATGAAATAGCGATAATGTGCTTAGTACTGAGAGAGGTCAAAGTCGCTGTTGTTATTATGAATACCTGAACTGGCCTAAAATTTATGTCAATAAATATTATATTTTTTCTTTGCTTTTTATTCTAATGAAGTGTTTCTTTTATTTAAAATACAGATTTTCATCAAGCGATTATCATAATGTCTTATTTACCAAAGTACCTGATTTGTATGCTAAATGAGAACACCATGTTTTTTCGGTTTCAAAAGTAAATTTCTCCATGAAATTAAAACAAAATCATTACGTTTAACATATCATTTGAAAGCTTATTAAATTTGCAAGTTTTTGAGAGCTTTGCAGTTTTGTGGATTGTTTTTATGAAAAGCAGTGAGCGCTGAAGTATTATAAGAAATTGTAACTTCCCTAAATTAGGTGAAGATAAAGATATTTTTTAGGTCCCAAGTTTGTAAAATTCAAGGTTAAATTACTCCGATCTTATAGGAAATTTATTGCTAAATCCGAAAATGTGATCAATATTTGAAAAATATTTAAACAAAATGGAGATATTACAGCTTTTATCGTAAAAAACATGCTTTCCTCCAAAAAAAAATCGTTTATTTACCATATATCTGCAACGGATTGGAATAGAAAGGTGAGGTCTGCGGCATTTGGCTACACTTTTGATCTAGTTTCACCCAATTTTTTTTTTTTACGCTAAGAGATACTCACCCTGTATATATTATTTTTTTTTTAAAATATTAAATGATTTGTTCAGGATCAAAACCTGTTAAGTCCACTTTTTACGAAAAATATATATAATTTTTTTAATGCGCTTTTAATAAGTTGTGAAGATCCGAACACAAATTGAATATATTTTATCTCAGTTTGGTTACAAATTGATTAGGTTATTATCACTCGAAGTTGTCACTGAATTTCATATGTGACCTTATGCATTCAGGAAAAAATCATTGAGTAAGCGAAAAAAAACAACACAAAAAAACAGTCAAAAACGGTACCTAACCTGTAAGTATTTACACCAAAAAAGCTTAAACAAAAAAAATATGGTTACATGGTTTGTGTGACTACTTACTTTTAACTACAAAATCTGTTTATCAGTTAAAATAAGTAATAACTACTAAAGTTATGAAAACTAGATAAAGAGCAAAAAATTCGTGAATAATTAATTTTTTGGCCAACTTTCAAAACAGAACACAAAATAGAAATTTGTTGCCTATGCAAGCATGTATTGAAATTCAAAATTCACATGTTTGAGATCACTCCAAGAATACAATATTGAAGATGGGTTAAAGGTGTGATCAAATTTTACTCTCCAAACATTATATATTGTAATTTTTTTGTCGTCCTGTAAAATTTTGAAAAATGGACAAAACTGGTTTTGATTTTAAACGAATCATGCATTGTATTGCTCATGGTACCTTCTCTACAAATACAACTGGTGTTAACTCGTGGAGATTTAAATAGACTGTAAATAAATTGATAGGCCAGAGAGTAAAGTACAAATATTCACTTGGCAAGGATGTTACCGAAGTGTTAGTGAGAGGATATCTTAGACCGATCCTTTCAGAGTTCTTAATGGAGATTAGATAAATACGATGGGATACTTATTCAAATAAATAAATTAAAATTATTTAATTTTATATTTTTAAAAATTTGTGGTTTTTTAACATTTTTTAAAACTATCAGTTTTAGCAAGGGATATACAAAAAGAAGATATTTGTGCAATCCGTATAATGTTTGACTTTTCCTGCAAATAGAAATGACATAACACTAAACTATTCCTTTGTTAACGGTTTCGAAAATATTGACAAATCATTAGAATTTGAAATGAAAAACAATTTATCAACAGCACAAACATTTTAGTTTCATTACTTTATTGACTCAAGAAAATATTGTGACGTTCGAATATTTGTTGATAACAGAAATTTAATCAGACACAAAATGGTGATAGCGGCGGACGGATCAATACATATCTTTTAATCTATTGTAGAATCGCAGAAATTTGCCGTTGTATCGTGAATGTATTAAATGAAAAGTCTGAATGAAATAAGAAACAAGTAACTATTTTATTTATTTCAACTATAATAGAAAGAAAAATCGAAAGTTTGAGACAGATCAGTCCCAACATTCGTGTCTCTCATGCATGAACGTTTTAAAAGACTTGAGGTACACATTATGGTGTCGAATTTTTTTAATTCTTTTCCGACCTTAATGGGGATTGGACCGTAATATGTTATCAAAATATATTTCTTCGGGGTAGCTTTATCCTCCGGGGGTGTTGTGTATATATTATACGTAGTTTTTTTTATGGATTTGTTTTCCTAAAATAACATCGATTGTGATTTTACTGTATCCGTTATCGTTGGCTATAGTGTATATTGTTTGGATTTTCTTTGTTATAATTTTGTTCTTTTGAACAAAACGATATTATTACGTTATCAGTAAAATGGATCATTAATAATATTTAAAAAGAATAATCCATTCATTAACTTTAACAATAATAGTAATAAAATTAATATAAATTTGATTAACCATTGCCCTATATGTTTTTAATTTAAAGCTATAAAATTATACATTTTAATTTTTATTTAATAATTAATAGTCTTCAATATTAACTACGGCATTAAGCGAAGTAAATAATAAAAAAATAACATGACAATGGCTTGTAAAACCTATTGATAATAATTCAATAATAATTATATACACGAAAGGCCTCGAGATCATATTTTTTTTTGAAAATTATAAAAAATAGACAGTAGTTAAAGTTTGAAGATGGTGGATTTGAGAGGGTATAGAATTTGTTATGAAATTATAAGAATATGGTCAATCCATACCAACAACATTTGGGGTATAAATGTCATTATGAATAAGTTTATCAGTGACATTTTAAGGAACATGGAGGAATTTAAAAAATAAGAATTGAATGCATGATGAATTGGACTGTTCTTATGACACGTAAATGAGTCATTTGGTAATTGGTTGAAATCTTGTGGTTAAATTGGTTGTTTACTAAACGTTGTGGTATACAAAAAATATTATTTTGTCGTTTTAGTCTTAAATGTGGATTTGAATGAAGTAGTTTGTACAGTATAAAGAGATTGGATAAATATTACTAAAACTATTAGAAAAGAAAGAAATAAACCTATCAGTTCTTCTCTTATCCTAACAATCCAAGCCTCTTCATAACATCCTTAATAACATCTTGTCCTACAGTGTCATTTAATAAAATCCCACTGATCTCTGTTGAACAGATCCGCTAACAAGGACTCCAACTGGACAAACGTTTAACTTAAAATCCACATACAAGACCAAAACGCGTGTAACTCCTCGTATTTTTTTAATCTTTCAACATTTACTAGACAAACGCTTTAAGATGTCATTTGACTACAAAAGACTCTTCTATGGTACATAACAGAAATTAGACCTATTTGGACATGTAGAGAGTTGAGATCTTTTGGTCCACTAAAACATCTTAATTCATTTCGCATTCAATCCTTCGAAAAGTGTTCAATGCTACTTCTCATGTCACAAAAAAACTCATCCATAATTTAAATGCCCCTTATCTTGTTGCCCCAAACCAGATGCCTACCCTTCTATAAGCTCAATACTCACTCGAATCCACTAGCTTCCCATTTAGCATCCCACTCAATACCCGATAATCCTCCCAGGCTTCCGAAAATAAGATGGTATAGGTTATTGATATAAGCATATATTTTTTTTACCAGTTATTGGCATGTTATTGTAATCATTCTCCCACACATTTACTTCATGTATGTATTGTATACAGTTGTAAATATAGATAAATAAATAGTTACAGTTACTAATGACAGTGAACGTAAAAGTTAGTAGTGGTTCAGTAACTATTGGGTTGTCCGGAAATTAAATATTATTTATCTCTCTACCACAACCAAAACTTGATACATTACTTTTACTCTACGTCGTAGTTTCGGCCCAAAAGCCCTATTATTAAGATCCCATACCAGATCTGACACTGTCTTGGTTTCATCTTACGAGACTTTTTGACTTGTAACTCACAGATATGAATGTCGATTTTTTGTGGTAAGTAGGGACCTATAATAGTGCACAACTAGATTTATAGCCGCCAATGAGCATTAGGAGCCGAGAAAAAAAATATATATGAAAATCAAGTTCTATTGTTTTTCTCAGCTCTCAGTCAAGAGAGAGGAATATTTTTTTTCACGTAAAAGTTTAGTTTTCTATTCTATCTCTTTACCACAACCAAAGCCCTTTGTTCGAAAATTAATGCAGGATTTAATGTTTCCCAAAACCCAATATTATTAAAGAGATTATTTAGCAGATTTTGGTTGTATTAAAGAGATATATTAATTTCCGGACAACCCACTATATTTCCTTCCTGTAATACCACTGTATAACTATGTATATGCTTATTGTATTTATGATTTAAAATTGTTTTTTTTTAAAATTCTTTTCTACAATTTATTATAATATTTTTTTAAGAGTTTAATTATGGATGGTTATGTAATTAGTTGGGCAAAATTATAGTGAATACTAATTTTATTGCAGGTTTATGATAAAATCAATTATGTTGTAATCAAATATAGTCCAGTATCGTATTTAAAATGGACATCCTTTTAGTTCCTAGTTTCTTGAGAAATGAGTTCTAGATTTGGGAGATACAGATCTAGAACTCATTGTAACCGAATCATAAATCAATTTTTAAAAAATCTCAATTTTAAATGTGAGAGAATTAATAGAGAATTGACTCTGTGCCAGGGAAGGCACGTGCAGTCCTCAGCAGCAACCTCGGAATATTTTTGACATAAGTGCTGTTTTTTCCACTGAATCATAAAACATATAATCAAGAGGTCAACGATCCAGTTACGTAATTGATATCGTCCGCCACGTGCGATGAAGAGCCATATCTTGCAAACTCTACATATAAATCCCGAACGTCTTACCCACTCTAAAAAAAATATTTATCTAATGATACGGAGATCTTATTACCTCGTAAATTAATAATTTATGTAATGTGAGTAATAAGATGCCTCTTCAATTGTGATTCATTTCCGCTGGGATGAGTTTACAGTTACGATCATGAAGTGCATTTATAGCTGTGGTTTGCATGTTGCAATAGTACGGCTCCAGCTATTAAAAAGCAGTTAAATATCTTGTGTTTACTTTTTATTCTATAATAACTGTAAGAAACATCGCGGTAGTCGGGGTTCATGAAGGTAATAAATAGATACTGTGCGCTGAACTCTGAACCTGTTATTCGAGGCTGTTATATATATATATATATATATATATATATATATATATATATATATATATATATATATATATATATATTTTTTTTTTTTTTTTTTTTTTTTTTTTTTTTTTTTTTTTTTTTTTTTTTTTTTTTTTTTTTTTTTTTTTTTTTTTTTTTTTTTTTTGTCAATCGAAATTAAATCTTAACATTTCCAATTTGGGAGTTCCAAACTCTAGATAAACAAAATATCCATAGTGAATGTTTAAGCAGAGATAATAAAATTTTTTAGTATGTCATTTGATTTATCTGATCGAAAAAAAATTTCGAATTTCTTCTTCGTCTTTGTAAGGATTTTCTTCGCTATAAAGCCTCCTCAAACTCCTCCCTCAGTCGGTTCTTCCACTCCTCTCTGTCCATCGCTTCCTCCTCCGCTAATCCCCTACCAGACATACTTTCAGCCATATCTTTTCATCTGATACAAGACCTGTCTCTACCTCTGACCCTCTGCGTCCTATACATATAGATACAATTTTGAGGATTATTCTACTATCCATCTTTTTCATATGTCCAATCATCTCAACCTCCTTCCCTCTGTTTCCTCAAGGATATTCCTTCCTACTCCCATCCTTTCTATATCAGTCTCATTTCAGATTCGCTGAATCCTTGAGATTCTAGCTAAACTCCAAAACTTTCCATAGCCATGAATCTCTTGCCTAGGAATTTTTCTAGGAGCCATGTTTCTGAGCTGTATAGCATCATGCTTTCTGCGACGGTCTTATATATTATTTTTTTTAATGTTGATATATAGTTTTCCCTTCCAGAGGCTGAGCTTACCAATGGCTTTCCTTCACCTCCTCAGTCGCTCTTTTATTGCTGGCGGACTCTACTCAACTTTGTGAAAATTGAATCTTTCACCTCATCGTTCTCCGTCGTCATATATTTTGTTTTTTCCTAGTTAATTTTGAGAACATATTGAAGAACGGCTTTGCTCACCGAATTTCTACCAATCGTTAATAATTGTTTGTAAATTAGTCTAAAGATTATTCAAAAAAAAGTTTTAATTGTTAAATTATTTCACACATTTAATAGATTTCTAATTTGATGCTTTAAAAGATTATTTTTTCCACTAATCAATGTTGAACAGATACCCTGCCTAGGACTCCAATTGTTTTGATTATTGTTTGGTTATTCTTTAATAATTTTATAGCCTGATTTTTATTTCATTAATAATTGCCTATATACAATGACCACTTTATGACATGTTATTATTATTTTTTTTTGTTTAACGGAGTAGAGGAATCTAGTGACTAAGGATCAAGTTTTTTGTTTGCTAGAACTAAATTCTGTTTATTTATTTTTATTAATACTCAGAATTCAACTTTTATTCTAGGGAGCGAAATTCGAAAATCGACGATTGGGATAAATAAATACGAGGGTAAGTCAATAATTATCCGCAATATAGTTATAAAATTTTATTGAAATGAAATAGGAAACTTACAAGTACATCATTTTTCGAAATAGTCCCCTTGCTTTTCAACGCACTTGGTCCAACGTTGTTCAAGTTTCCTGATGCCCTCATGGAAGAAGGTTTTGGTTTGAGATGCGAGCCAGGAATGCACCGCTTCTTTCAATGCTTCGTCCGAGGCAAATCGACGGCCCCTAATTGCCTGTTTGAGTGGACCAAACAAGTGAAAATCAGATGGAGCGAGATCGGGACTATATGGAGGATGATTCAATACTTCAAAATTGAGTTTCTGAAGCGTTTCTACAGTGTGGGCAGCTGTATGCGGGCGGGCATTGTCGTGCAACAACACAACGCCTTTTGACAGCAGTCCTCGGCGTTTGCTTCGAATTGCAGGCTTCAGCTTAGCAGTAAGCATCTCACTGTAACGTTCACTGTTTATTGTTGTGCCCCTTTCCTGATAATGTTCCAGTAATGGACCTTGTGAGTCCCAAAAAACCGTAAGCTTAAGTTTTCCTGCGGACGGTTGGGTTTTGAATTTTTTCTTGCACGGCGAATTTGGATGTTTCCATTCCATACTCTGCCGTTTACTCTCCGGCTCGTAATGATGGATCCATGTTTCGTCACCAGTAACGATCCTGTCTAAGAAGTTGTCCCCTTCGTTAACATAGCGATCCAAATGTTTTGTGCACACGTCCAAGCGCGTTTGTTTATGCAACTGTGTCAGTTGTTTTGGAACCCATCTTGCACAAACTTTATGAAACCCAAGTCTGCTGTAAATGATTTCGTAGGCAGAACCGTGGCTAATTTGCAGACGATTTGCCACGTCGTCAACAGTTATCCGTCTGTCTGAGAGAATCATTTCACGTGAACGCTCAATGTTTTCCTCGTTTATGGCGGTAACTGGTCGTCCAGCTCCTTCATTTTGCGTAACACTTGTGCAACCATTTTTGAATTTTTCAATCCATTCATAGACACTCCGTTGTGGCAAACAATTGTTCCCGTACTGTACCAAAAGTCTTCGATGAATTTCGGCCCCTGATACACCTTCCGACCACAAAAAACGGATCACTGAACGTTGCTCTTCTTTGGTGCAAATAGAAAGTGGAGCGGCCATTATTAACAGCACGACAGCGATAACAAAACTAACCTACCAGCTTGATACGAACATAAACATAACAACGAATAAACAAAGCATGCGCCATCAACACAAAAGAACAGTACTGCCAACATAAACAAAAATATAGCTATATTGCGGATAATTATTGACTTACCCTCGTATTTCTAAATTTAGGTATAATATATAAAATAGGAAGATTTAAATATTTATTTTATAAAATTCAATTTCGTAATGGGCGTATATCTATGTATTATTATACATATTTTATTATTTATATTATATATTATATATTTATGTTATTAAAAGTAGAATATAAAATGTAAATATAAATTACATAAATACATTCTATAATTAAATAATAAAGAGTTATGTATACAAAAATTAATAGTAAGGTTATAAGCTAAAATTATATACTTTTAGGAAGTGGCGTGTCCAGTTGTAGTATACTGTTAGTGGATAAATGACACATAATTAAAGAGATTTTAGCCCTGAATATAGGACTGAGGATCAAAACATATGATTATAAATAATTATATACAAACAATATACGGCCGTAAATAAATTTTGGTGTAATTAGTGTATAGTCGGGAGGCGTAAGCTAGGGAAGAGCAGAACGACTCTTCTCTTGGTTTATCTTAAATATCAATTATATAGAATTATACAAAACTTACTTTATATAAAAAAATATATAAACAAAGGCAGTGTACCCGAAGGTTCGATGCCGACATCACCAACCTCTGACTACTTAATCAAAACCCAGTTCTCAAAGATCACCCCTAACACAACCCTCTCATCTACTCTAGATTACATTTTTTGGTACTCGGTCATCAATATATCCAACGATTTCACATAACTATTTTAACTTTTTTTATAAATCTATTTAAAACTTTATGCATTATACACAAGTAAATATGAGGAAAATGGTTAAAATGATGGGTTAATGACGTATACAACCGCTCACTAGCATCGCTTCAATAAAAGTCCTACATAAGAAGTTCTCTTGGCCATCTTTTCAGATGCCTCGGAGGATTATGGGGAATAGAGTGTCAGAAAAGTGGGGAGACTAGTGGATTGGAATTACTATGGAGTTTGCGATGAACGGATAGGTATCCCTCATTTTAACTAAAATTAATATCACATTTTGGACCCTTCTTATCCTCCGATATGTTCATCCATTTTTAGGAATTTCTTGACTGCTACTATAAAATATTTAGTAAGGTTCTTGAGATTCAGTCAATAAATAAAAAACAACTATTTTGGTGACGTTTCGAGACTATATTGTTCTCATAATTATGCCAATGTTTCTAGTGAATATGGAATAGACTAACAGTTGTGATATATATATATTTCACTGTATTTATTCATTTTTATGGAAATGAAATTGCTTATTTCTTTTTTTTTTTTTTTTTTTTTTTACAGGTAAGTTACATCATATCGGCATAGTTTAACTTCCAGACTTAACTGTATGTACTATGTTTTATTTTTTTTATTAAAAAAATTTTAATTTTGAATAAAAATTATAAATTTAATTATAAAAGTTTATATAAATACAATATAGCATTGGCACAGATTTCCATAAGGCAGAACATCCAAAACTACAGTATTTAAAAATACATAATCAAGCTCTAAACAGCTTTAGGCTGTTTAGACGACATTTTAAAAAGACGACCATTTTAAAATTTCTTTTAAAAAAATGGTGTTAGTAATCCATCATGCAATTTTTGTTTTTAATCGTCAATTTTGATAAAAACTAAATGAACATCTGATAATTTCTCTATATTCTTTTTTACCTTTTAAAATAAACATAATTTATACATTTATAATATAATATATATTAAATAATATAATTAAGATATATATAATATATTAGTCTTATCAATTTTTTTTTTTTAAATAACGTGACATGTTTTCGTTTTGACATCAAAGTTACACTTTCAAGGCACAGTGACAGCCAGTTTTCCCATCCTGTATATTTCTCTTCATTGTATTTCTTATTGTTATGTAAACATAATATTCTTGTTAACATAATACCACGTCATATTACATTTTCGTTAGCGTATTCCTATTATTTTCGGTGGTGGGGCAGAGAATGCCAAGGTCGTTCGTTAGATTCGGATCCGCAGGGCTCCTCTAGTCTCCCCGCAATCGCTCTACCATGCGTCAATCCAATGGCCAAAGGTACGGTTTTTTTTTTAATCGTTCCAAAAAATATCATTATTACTATTTATCGCAATTCCAAATTTAATTTATGCTTTACACAGTAATATATTTAAGATCTAAGTTAAAATTTATTTAAAAATTATCAATTCTATGACAAAATTATTCATTGATCTTATATGAGTCAACTACTATATGCGCCTTCTTGTTCTCAAAATCGAAATCTAATTTAACAAAAAAAAAATACAAATAATATTAATATCTCTGCATTGAATACAGGAAATATGGACTGAATCTATTTTTCTATTTAAAAATAGATTATGAAAAAAACAAAAACCTTTCTGGATTTATTCCAACTTCCAATTAATTCTTAATATTTTTTTAAACGTAGCCCTACTTATTACCATTTATACCTAATTGAAATCATTAATTTTTTTTTCAATATTTTAGAAATGATTTGACCTTATTGAAAACTCTTATGTAATGAATAACTTAGTAAAATAATTATTGTTTATATAATAAATTATTTAAAATAATTAAAGCTTTTGATTTTCAATTAATCTTTAATTCAAAACCAAAAGCTTCATATCACTGACTGTTACCTAGATTTATATAAAAATCTAAAGATTGACATTTGATATTCATAAATAAAAATTGTAATAAAATTATTTATCATTTACTGTATTTCATATTTTTAAATGTTCATAGTAAATTTAAATGCGAAAAAAAAGACAGAAAATTATTATACAAAAATTTTTTATTTTTCTATGTTATTTATTGTGTTGTGTTCTTTATTGTTAAGACTTTTTTTTAATGATTTTTTAATTGACAATGAAATGATAGAAAGGGAATTCGTTCAAGTTGCCAATAAAAATTATAAATATTTTTTACAGTAGAATTATTACGTACGAAAATGTAGAATTGGTATTTTTTTTTAACTATAAATTTTATTTAGACTAGCGTTAGCAGTAAGTAATTACATTATATTGTTATTGACATTATCCATGAAATAATTGTTGAAAGTTTGGAAACGGTATCGATTAATACTTTCAAATCTTACATTGTTCTTTTATAATTTTTAATAAATTAATGTTACTAATTATGGTACACCACTAAGTAAATACTAGTAAATAAGAAATTTAGAATAGTTATCAGATTCAAAACTCAGTAACACGAGAGTTCTTTGATCTCATGTTTGTTTTTGGATGTAACGACAGAGAGTTCTTTTCAAAAAACGATTTAAAAGAAATTATATCTATATACACATATCAATAAATTTATTATACTTTTTCTTTAGTAAAAGAAGCCATTTTTAGAATGTATCCTCAATAATTTTATTATATTAAAAAAATTAACTAACACTCAACAGCCAATAAGTTATTATGTCTGATTATAATTATGATTGACAATATATTCTTCTGTAGGCGAAAAAAAAAAAATTCTACTGTCTTCAAAATATAGTTTTGTTTTAAGACTGACATAGGAATGATAAAAAAAAAAAAAAAAAAAAAAAAAAAAATTGTCATTTTTGGTAATCCGTCGTCTTGAGATGTCATATTGTGAAGCTCATGACATGCGTGTCATTACTTGTACTTGATTACTGTATTGACTAATTAATTAACATAATTTAAATATTAATATTATTTATGTATATAAAATATATGTATTTGTGCTCATGTTGTTTTGATTAACTGTAATTTTGATTAGAAATTTGATTCATCACAGTTTTCAAGCTGTTTTTTAAAAATTTATTATACATACCAATTTATTATTATTCTTGTAATTTACTATTACAATACAATTTACCATAAATACTATTTGTCAATATCCATAAATATATTTTATCACTATTATCAATAATTAATTTTTAAATTAAAATAAGTTCATTAACTAACACTAACAGGGATTATCTCAGTAAAATTAAAAAAAAAAAATCGAAAATTTAAGTTGGTTTTATTTACTGAACACTTCGTTTTGAAGGTTTTATTACGTCATTAATTAATTTTATTATAGTGATAGTCGTAGTTTTTTTCATTTTAGTTAAGAGTGGGGGATGAGGCGAGACAAACAAGGTCATTGCTTCCCCCTCCAGTTTTTATTTTTTATTATTTGAGAGAATTTTTAATATTTCAATATTAATGAAAATCAGAAAAAGAAAACTATCTTGTTTTTTTCGTTACTGAATTTAATATTACCTTATAAAGTTTTGAATTCATTTTTATTCTAAACTTCATTTTTTGTGGAAAACTTTTTTTTTTCCATTAATACAAATTATTTTTTTAATCTAAACGTGTTCTAGTTTTGTGATATTAGTTCTATGATTTAATATTATTAAAAAAAATATAATTACTTAAAACCACATTATTTTGTTTATTCCTGATTATTTCAAAGATAATCATGATTCTATTTATATTTAATTAATTACAACTAAATTTGCTTAATTTAGGCATTTATAGAGATCCATTAATTTTTTTTTCTTATTTAACGCCACTTAAAAGTTTTTAATTATTTGGTTTATTTATTGAATTCCTTAATTACATTTTTAAATACAATGAACAAATTTGCATATCAGAGGCGTAATGAATTAGTTTTTTATTCGAAAATACAAAACCAAATATTAAATATGTAAATCATACATAAAAATAATGAGAAATATGCAAAATAAATTAATATAAACAGATTAATACAAAGAAATATAATGGATATAAAAAAAATAATGAATATTGTTATAAATGTACATTTTATTTGGTGTATATTTATTCAAAACATTATTGACTTAAGAATAGTTGATTTTCTATTCGATATTTAATTACTTTAAGAATTGTTTTAATGTGTTTGATGGTTTTAATTCCATTAAAAATCATCAGGCTATGAGATCATTGTGAAAATTAAAAATTAGTTATATATTTTTATTTTCGAGATTTTTTTAAAACGCGTTAATTTATTGTTACGAAGATGTATAAAAATGAGTCAGATAAGATTCGAATAAAGGAAATATTAAAAGTCTAGAGATATTAAATAGAATTGAGTGATGAAATGCATTGAAAATTATTTTTCCAAAAAAAAAACTAATCTAAGTACGTCGAAAACTGAATCATTCAAAAAATTCTATAATTTATCTCTTAATTCTTTCTCTATATATTTGAATTGTATTTTCTTCAAATTGGCTTGAGCTGCACCAGCAGGTTCTCATTCTTTCGTGAATTGATTCTGGAAAATCTTTTTACACTGTGTAATAGTTTTCGTTCTACTCCTTAGATACGCTAATGTTATTCTCTCGAAGCTCCTTTTCGGAACCGTAAGAATAATAGGAAAGATTGGTCAAAGAAAGTCGGATAGAAGAGATAACAAATCAATATTCCAAATACTACACTTATGATGTACATCTAAAAAAGTAGCAAAAAACACCTTCAGTTTTGTGTTAGTTACAGTCTACTTTAGCATTTTCTAGACAAACGTTCAAAACTCCCAATTAATTACAAAAAACTTATTTACATTATTGTGATTAGATATATTTGGACGTACGGAGTTGAGCTTTGGGGCTCCACTAAACAATCCAGAATCCTTCGAACAATCCTAAATGCTCCTTACTTTGTCACCAATAAACTTATCCATAAAGATCTTAATGTTCCACATGTTGCTGATATAGCCCAAACCAGATACCTATCCTTCCATAGTAAGCTCCATAACGATTCCAATCCACTAGTTTCTCAACTTCCTTTCCACTCCATTTCCGATAACCATCCGAGGCGCCGGAAAAAAAATATGACCTAGAGATCTAGTGTAGAATTTTTATTGAAGTGCCACTGATGAGTTGTTCTTTTTAAAGTTTTAACATGTTATTGTAATCGTCATCAACAAAAAAAATAAAAGATTTTGTGTTATTAGGCCGAATAAGAGGTTGATTATTGTTTCCATTAGTTTTCGGAGGATTTGGTAGAACATTGAGTCTTTGAATTGAAATACTTGTTATGAAACGTGGATTGCGTTGCTGGTGGAAAAGAGACATACCGCTGCGATTTGAGTCAATAAAATATTAAATTCCGTATTTTTATTTTCAAATACATTCTGAATCTTCAAAAACAAACAAAAAAAAAATAACCTTATTTTATTGTATTATATTTTTCAAGTTTAAATTTCACTGGGATCAACATATTTAAATCTTTTTTAATAATTTAATATACTATGAGTAAATTTTATTATCAATTTCGAGTTCTATATAACACCGTACCTTTGTAACCTCTGTTGAAGAATGTCGCTCGCCATCTATCGGTCAATTTTTAAACTTCACTGCTATCCACATATTATATATTTTTAAATAACAAATTAATATAAAATCAACATATTCTATTATTATCAATGTATAGTATAGATATGAGCTTGATATAATTTTCTGTGATGAAATAATTTTTTATAATTTCGTATATTTTTAATGTTTTCAAAAACGTACCTATCTGTTTTCAAATGGAGGAGATAACGTTTAATAATTATAATAATAATAATTAATTTTTTATGAATTAAGTATTCAAATTATTTTGATGAGAATTGTTTGGCTATCTGCTATTTTTTTTTATTTTACTTCTTTTTTTTTCAAAAACGAAATGAATTTTGACCAGTTTCATCGCTATATTTCCATTTCCAATATATCTCATATAGAGGGGGAGAAAACTGGCCTAAACCCATTTTGTTTTGTTTTTTCATTTTTTTTTTTAATAAAAAAAATTTAAAAAGGAAAAAAATCTATTTAAAATACAAAATTAAGATCCATAGTAAAAACAATCATAATAAAAAGAAGAAAAAAAAGAAATATGTATATGTCTGATATTTATGTACAAATAAAGTGTAATCCAATATTTACTGTGTGACTAAAATTATTTCCTCTAGAAGGTTTATTCGCCGTTTTAATTTTTTTTTTTTTTTTTTTTATTTCAAAACATCTTTATTCAAAAGATAAATAGTACATTGATACATATATCATTAAAATAAAATGTATCTAGACAGAGTTTTACAAAATATCATCCTTTTAGATGTTTTAATATGATTGAATGTTAGAAAAAAAAACATAGTGTTACAGATACATAGCGACATTCAGTGACGATGTTACACTGAGATTAAGGTAGTAACAAAGGAAAAAAAAAAAAAAAAAAAAAAAAAGGATAAATAATTAAACAGATAGGAAAAAAATAAATAAACAGAAATTAAAAGAAAGTTTTAAGACGGGAATTTGTCCTTCCATTCCAGTTGGTTGGCTTTGAAGGAGGATTTAAAGAAGAAAAAGAGGATTGGACAGGGTAGGTAGCATGTCGTAAAATTTGATGTGACAATGTTTTATGTACTGAACAGGGTTTTCTAGTCCGTTTTAATTGCTAACATCCTTGTCATTTATAAGCTTTTGAATTAATATATACTTAGAGTTCTGAGAAAAAATGTAATGAGACAAGCAGATAAGCTAACAGGAAAATATGACGAAGGCACGTGTGACCACTTTTCCTCTTTGATTTGATTTTATAATCAGTATCTTGTTGAGGTTTTCCTGCGGGAGGCAAATTTCTGAAAGGGATACACTTCTGTAAATAATCTGCTGTGTCAGTAGTTGAAGGAGCTGCCAACAGATCGCACCGGCTGCTGTGTTTCCTACACTTCTCTACGTAAGCGTGCATAACGAGGAACGTAACTATTTACATTTGCAAACTAATAACCTCATAATTATTAAAATTAATTAATGATAAATACAGTAATTAAAACATACAATTAATCGAGATAAGTAAACATAATCAATCAGAAATAAAATAAAATATAATTAATATTCTACAAGTTATAATCGTTCAGTAATTGTATTTATTTATATCCATAAAAATTAATTTTAAAAAATAATCGAGTTTTAATACCCTTTCGTCATTAATTTAGCAAATACATTGATTGGATCTATTAAATTTATATACTATGTATGGGTTACTAATTATTTACTTATATGATCTAACGCATCTTTATTTAGTCTTGTAATACCTACATCAACGAAACATAATTATTTATATTAAAAATTAGCTAATTATAAAATAGTACAACTGATCATCGATATTGTAATATCCTTTATATTTTAATATAACTGACTGATCTATAAGGCAAAAGATATTTTTAGATGATAGAAAAGTCTGTATTAATAAATAGTTATTTTTGAAATTTTGATTGAAACGAATTGATTAATAGATAATAACATTGAAAAATTAAAATAATTGACATTTTAACAACTTTAAAGCAAAATAACAACTGGAAAAAAAATTGTACTAGTAATGAGTATTTGGGAACTTGGCGTTGGTTTCCATGATTTATTTTTTAAATGTTATACCAAATAAGCATTTTTATTGAAAAGAATGATGTACAAACTTTTACTCGTCTAATTAAAACAAAATAACAACTGAAAAAAATGGAATAGTGAAGAGATCTGGTTTATTTTATATAAAATATGTTTACATAAGCAAAAGTGTCATTAAAATGTAATAAAAATAAAATACTTTTAGTTTATTGTTTTCCCTCTTTCAGCAGCTCCGTTTTACAACTTAGAAATGATTTAGACCAATTAGAGCAATTGAGTGAATTTTTTAACAAGATAACAATAAATATAGAACAGCTAATAGCATGAGTAGTAGATAAAACAATAATAAATAGAAATGTTTTAATATAACAAATAACAAAACAAAACAAAGATTGTAAAACTTCGGCTCCACGTCATTGTTTATTTATTTTTTTTAATTCTTTATTTTTGGGTTTTGAAGTCCATATTAAAATATAAAAAATTGTAGAACCTGCTAATATCCAAATAGTTGATAGCTAAAATGCTTTAAATAAATAATAAAAATAAAAATTTAAATATTGTGCAATAAAAACGTTATTTAACTTAAATTATTTTTGTCTATAATATAATATATGATAGTGTTTCATAGGGTTTCACTAAAATTTATAACATTTTTTTGTATAATTTAATGCTATAGTAATTTAAAATTATGTAATATCACTGCAAAGCATTTGTATAATTAAAAACAGGCATTCCAAATGTGGTTACCATTTAAGGAAATAAGAAAGAAAAAAAAAACAAACATTATATTATTCTCTTTTATATAATTGTCATATGAAAATATTAATATTTTACATAAAAAATGAAATAAAATAGAACCTGCTAATACACAAACAGTTAATGCTACAAAATTTAATAAAAGTAATAATTGAAATAATGTACAAATTATTAAACAGTTACTTAAATTAAATTATTTATTTTTATTAAACGATATATGACACAGTTTTTTATAGAGTGCAATTAACGTTTATAAATTGTTGCATTTAAATTCAATTCTATTGTATCACCTTTTTGTGTAATATAATTTTATTGTAATTTAAAAATTATGTAATATTTCTAAGGAGCATTTACATAATTAAAAACGTTCTATATGAGGTAATCATGTAAAGAAATGAGAAAAAACATTAATATATTTTTATCATTTATATAATTTTTTTTAAATGAAAATCTTTGTATAAAAATAAAAAGTACCTGCTAATACCCAGACAGTTTATACAATGCTTAAAAAAATAAATAAAAATTTAAATATTGTGCAAATTCTAAGAAAATAACTTAATTTAAATTATTAATTTTTATTAAAGAATATATGGCACAGTGTTTAATAGGGTTCAGTTAACTAAAAATTCAATTTATTATTATTTTTTATTACTTTTTTGTTTCATTAAATTCATCATTATTTATCATAAATCATTTAATACCACACAGTTTAAGAAATAAATAATAAAATTTGAAAAAAAAAAAAAAAAAAAAAAAAAAAAACTTGTAATAATATACAAATTATTAAATAGTTACATTAAATTACTTTTTTTAAAATGTATGACAGTTTTTTATAGATTGTAATTAACGTTTATAAAATATTAAGTTTTAATTCGATTCTATTTTTTAAAATATTGTATAAATACTTTGCAAATTATAAAAATGTAACTAAAATTAATTTTTATTTATTATTATTTTTTTTTTTTATTAAACGATATATGACACAGTGGTTAATAGTGTTAGATTAATGTTTATGAAATTTTATAAAAAAAATTTTTTTATCATTTAATGTAATTGTAATTTAATATTATGTAATATTTCTACAGTGCATTTGTTTGGGGTTACCATGTGAAAAAATGTAAAAAAGACAAAAAAAAAAAATATTTATTATTTTAATTTTTTTAATTTTCTAATGAAAATATTTATATTTTATTTATAAAAATAAATAATGAATCCCAGCAATAGCTGCAGTGTAATATAGTTATGTGGCTATCAGTGCGAATTCGGCTGCATGGAGCGGTCGGTCGCACAATGAATGCCGATAAGATTCTGTGACGCAAAACTCCACGTGTACGAAGTTTTCGCGTATCGAGCGATGCTCCGCCCGTGGTAGGCGAATACAACGCTTCTCAACCGAACGATTTTCACTTCTGATACTCGAAACCCTTATCTAAAATATATTTCTGTTATACTATAAAAAAATTTTAAAAAATTAAGAAGTCGAACGATGCCCAAAATAGGCATAATCACACGAATAATTTAGTGGTTATTGATCATGTGAATAAGAAAAGAGGTAAACGACTTTTAACGGCACGTGTAACAAAAGATCTCATTACGCGAAACCTCATTTGTGTAACTAATGTATTTTATCTTGGCAAATTTATGCCACATCCAGTAGTGTTTTTTACTATCAATTTTGCCCTACGATAGTTTTATTAGAACACAAAACTTTGATGAGGATAAAAAAATAAATGTTTTACTAATCCTGTTTCCATGTCCTTATTCAATTATTGCACTTATAAATTGGAAAATACAAAAAAACACAGTACTTAATTCTAATTTTCCCAAGCTGATATCAATTCAATATAAAAATATTAATTGAATTTAAAATCATAATACAATCTAAATCTCTAGTTTTAACTGTAATTAATCAGTATTTAATTAATTGTGTTAGAATAAAAAAATATTTGATAATTCAGGAACTTTAAAAAATATTTAAGATATTAATTTAATTGCGAATAGAATTATTGCCCTAAATTTTTTCTATAGGCGCAATGTTAATCCATTTTATAAAAACATATCAAAATAAATCCGGATTCGCAATTGCTAGGTTATTTCAACTTATTTCCTTGAAACACTTTCCCGGTGAGTTTTTCTTTTGCATATCGCCTACAATTAAGTGATCATGTTGGTATTGTTAGGCAATAAAATATTTTATTTTAACTGAATTTCAAATATTTAAAGATATATGATATATTTATATAAAACGATTAGTTATTTTTATTTGTTCGCGTTCCTTTTTTTACCTAGTAATTTTACAAATATGTATACATGTCTCATATTAGGGTGTTCTGTTTTGTTTTTTTTTTGCAAAGGATTTTGTATTCTTAGTCGACCTAATCCCAGAATCGCTTATATATTTTTTTTATTTCCAATAAATAATAAAGCATCAATAAATAATAAATTTCATCTGATGTAGCACTGTAGAATTTGTGTTATAAATATATATTTAAAAAAAATTACATATTTGTATTCTTCAATTTATAATTTATGTATAATGTTATATTGTGAATAAAATCATAAAGTCGGATAATAATAGTTCTTTTAAAATATATACATATATCATAAAAGTGACCTTGTCTTCCAATTAAAAGTGATTCTGTGAAATTGTACATTTTAATATGAACTATAAAAATATATTGTAAAAAGTATTTAGTTAACAATGAGATGAATCGAATATGTTTAATATGAATTAGAGTTGTCACCATGAAAGTATATAGGAGTGGAGAAGAAAGGAAAAACTAATAAGACAGAAGTTTACAGGGAAAAAAAAAATTTGTATTGGTTGTCAAATGTTTTTATTAGGAGTTTGTATCATATGTTTTTATTTTCATTTGTATATTGTTTATTTGTTGTATAATGTTTTTAGCTAGTGGTTTCCAACCTTCCAGTGCTGGAAGGATAAATTTACATACATGGATAAATTGGCCTGCGACCCATAGGTTGGGAACGACTGTTTTAAGCAATGCTTAGTTTTGTTTTACCCATTTTAATAACCATAAAAACCATTATTATTAAAGTAAAATTATCTTCGATTTGTATATGTTTAAAGTGTTTTCTATTTTTATTGATTACGAAATTTCTGGTTAAAGGGAAAATAGTTCAATAGTTAATGAGTACTCGAAACAAACAATACCACAATACATATATTATGTACGAAACAAGACCACATTATACATACATATATATCTTCGATGATATTGCCAATTCCGCTATGTACATTTGATGCTCATGTGTAATTATGTTTTAGGCTGAAATCACAGAATTATTTTGTCTAAACCTGATCCAAGCTGAATTCCGGATTTTACACTACTTGCAAAAAAACTTCTTTTTTTTGTTTGCATCGTTTATCAATTTATTGAATCTTATTGAATATTATCATCAATTTATTGAAATTTACAACTGTACAATATTTATACATCAAGTAAATGTGCTATTACCTATTACAATAACGTGACAAAACTTGTAAAGAACTACACATTAGTAGCACTTTAATAAAAATTCTACACTAGAAGGTCTCTGGGCCATCTTCTTTTCAGACGCCTCGGAGGATTATCAGGAATGGTGTGGTATGCAAGTTGAGAAATTAGGGGATTTTAGTGGTTATGGGGCTTACTATGAAAGGATAGATATCTGTTTTTGGCTAAATCTGCAATATATAGAACATTAAGATCTTTATGCATAAGTTTATTGGTAACAAAGTGAGGTGCATTGAGGATGGATTTTTCGAAGGGTTTAGGATTGCAAGGATTGGATACGAGATGAATTGGATGGTTTAGTGGAGTCCCAAAGTTCAACTCCGTACGTCCATATTGGTCTAATCACAGCCATGTATATGAGTCTTTTTTAATTAATTGGGAGCTTTGAACGTTTGTCTAGTAAATGTTGAAATAGTCTGTAACGACGGGTAGCTTCTTGTCGTTTTAATCTACAAAAAAAAAATTAAATCGAAAAAAAAAAAAATACACATAACAGACTTGGCAATCTCACCTATGATATAATATGGTGTTCTTCTAAAAAGATCTATTCTTTTAAAATATTATATTATAATCCTGATTCTTTGTTTATACATTAAATATTTATATGAAGGAGATCCGTAATAACACTTTATAAGTAGAGCAATAAATTATGGGACAATGAAAAGATGATATTAATAAAGAAATAAATCCACGAATAATAATAACATTTGAAATAATTAGATAACCATTATTAGATAAAATAATGTAAGAGCTTTTTTGTTTATTATCTCAAGTCCATTGGTAAATTTTTCAGTTTGTTTTGAACTGTCTATTCAAATATGCCAGTCAAGAGCTTTTGAATAA
The DNA here is from genome assembly GCA_003667255.2 of Euschistus heros. Classification (NCBI taxonomy): domain Eukaryota; kingdom Metazoa; phylum Arthropoda; class Insecta; order Hemiptera; family Pentatomidae; genus Euschistus; species Euschistus heros. Next base: position 126,483 of record RCWM02000401.1, on the reverse strand, counting down.
CTCCTTTTTGCAACCATCTGATGCTTATGTAAGGTTGTAATTTGACAGGGTTCCGTTGGACGAAGTTTATTATTCCGAGGGACGAGCCCTGTTATTGAGAACTAGAAGGGGTAGGTTGCAAAATCCCCATACAACACCGGGCAGAGAAGAGAAGCATTGATGGCCCTAGAGAACTTGTTGCCTAGCGCCGTGTCGTAACCCGTTGTGCTGAATAGGAGGGAAGTAGGAACCCCGCACACGTGCCTTGGAGGCCAGCATCACAGTCTTTTTTTAAATCGGCCATCACCTTCTTGTGGTCGGGTTAGTTGTCCGTTATGGGCAATAGATCGTGTTCCTCTGATCCTAGATATCGCGCGAGTCTTGTTGTGTACCATGCGAAGCTTGTTGTCGGCAAGGACGTGTGAACTGGAAGCAATCCGATAACTTGTTTGCATATTTTAGCATATATTAAATTTCTAAATATGTTCGTGAATTATTGATGTCGGCGTTTATTTCATTCTCACGGGATTTAAGTTATTGATTTAAGTTTCATCTATTAAGAATATCGACTGTCAAAAGATTATGTGATGATAAACTGTTACCTAATTCGGTCTGGAATTATATCAAGGACTGAACTTCACATCTCATATAAATAACATTAAAACTTATCAGTATAATGGTTCCATATTTCCGAAGAAAATCTCCTCTGTCAAGTCAAAATAAAATTATTTTATATAAATACGGCCTTTACTGACTTAACCTATTCTCTACCTTTGAATCAAACTATAAAATAACTTATAATTTTATAAAATAAAGTATAAAAATATAATTAAGTACACAAAAATAATTCAAATAATTAAAGTTTATTCAGATATAAACCAGGAACCTTTTTCAACTAAAAAATTCAGGAAATCCCATAATGCAAGCAATATGCAGTTATAACTTGCTTACCTTAAGAAGATACATACATAAACGTATAAGGCATATTATACCGGAATAAAATTTAGTAAATAAGACATTCACAGGATTATTTAGTTTAGTTTAAGTTTAATTTAATTAATCCAAGTAATGTTGATTACTCTCCAAAAGAAATAAAGTTTATTGTTCATAAATCTATTGATTTTACTACCAAGGGTGTATATACTTTCATTGTGGATTTTAATTTATTTATTTTCTTTATTCCTCCACAGGATTTAGACACTTTTACAGCGTTGGGATTACTATGGGCCTTGCTTGGTCCGGGGTTTCTCTGGGATATTTGTGTACATTGTATATATAGTGTGATTGTGCTTTTTAATTTTTTTTTTTCATTATTTATTTGTTTAATGTTTTTTATTTTCTTTATCCCTCTACTATTACTATTTTCTGTATTCTTTATAGTTTTGTATTAATATTTACTTTAATTTTGTACCTTGTACAGTTAGAGGATTTTTTTTTCTTTGTATTTAATATAATTGTACATACTTTATGAGTGGATTCTTTGTCAAATTCATAGCCCTTTAGAGAGCTTATAATGTTTACTCAATAAAACAATAGTTATAATAAAAAAAAAAAAAATAATAAAAAAAATCTGTATTTTGTGTAGGTTTTCGTTTTTTTCTGCTGTTAAAAAAAGTATTCCACTTTTAATTCAAAATGCTAAATTATCCTTGTTGTGCAAATTGTTTTATTACCAAAATATGTATTAATATGTAACAAAATTGTAAATTGTTAAATTTCATTAAAATAATAATTCATTTTTATTGTTATAATATTAAATTGCTAAATATATAAGGACTGTTACATATAGTACCATTCACCTCGTTACGGAATTTCCAATCATTTTTGGTGATTTAGGATACGGTGGATTTCGAGACATTCGTTGGAAAAACGAGCTCCTGATTTTATATTTAAAACTTGTTTTACAAGTTCAAACAGTTCCGACCCAGAATGACTGTATTTCCTTGTATTGATAATGATTAAAAACCAAAAAAGAGAGAAAGTGCATGTTAATGTCATGTTTTGTAAGATCGAGTCGGCGTTCAAAGAGAATAATTGGCAAGTCAAAAAGCTCAACTTTTTAACTTTGGTTTTTTTACTGTAAATCCAGCAAAAAAAAAAAAAAATGAATAGAATTTTGTTGATATCAATTCCCCCAATATAGTGGGCTGATTAATTGGTTTGAGGAAAATTTAATTTACTGTAGTCATTAGCGGATTTTTCTTTCGCCATCAGATTTTTCACCAAAACTTGCCAATTTATCCACCGGACAGATTAAGTTGGAACATTTTTTTTTTCTACAAATAACCCTATATGTAGATTTAAAGGAAATGTAGGTAGGTCCTGTAGAAGGAAAATGTTTTTATTCTAATGAAAAATTTTTAAAAAATTTAACTGTTTATTGATATTTACAACAGAATACAATACATACAACAAGTAAATTTGAGAGAAATTATTACAATGCCAATAACTTGTAATGAACTCTCTATTAGTAGCACTCCAACAGTTCTACATTAGAAAGTCTATTTTGGATAATTTTTTAGACGCCTCGGAGGATTATCTGGAATTGATTGTGAAGCAAGTTGAGTGATTAATGGATTCAAATGGGTATGCAGTTTACATCAAAAGGATTGGTATCAGGTTCCGGCCATTCAGCGACATATGGAACGTTAAGATCTTTATGGATAATTTTGTTTGTGATATAAAAAGGAGCTTTGAGAAAAATAATTTTTGAATGCATAATTCTTGATTAAAAGAAAATTAATAAAATAAGAAAAATAAGATGATAGGCTTATGAGTTACCAACTTATTCACAGGGTGCCTTAAAAGTGGATTTGAAGCAATCAGAAAGATTATCCTAGATTCGTTTCTACATTGTTCTTAATCTAGCGCCATCTTGTGGAAGAAGGGATCGCTGACTCGACTATTAAGGTTCTAGGAAGACTCCACGTGGCCTCTGAATCATTTGGAACAACCCTAATCTGTGACCTTGGCCTTGAAGAACTATTGCTTCCTCTGATTTGATTAAAAGGCTTCTCTGAGCTCTTCTGCCATTGAGTAAGCTCTGTAACTAGGTCGTGCCAACATCTGATACTTTAAAACCTATTCAAAAATATCGAAAAACTGATCCTGAACTGATATAATTAATGGATCTGAAATATAAAAATGGATAAAGGTGAAATGACACACACAAAAAAAAAAAGAAGTAAAATTAGGATTGATGAATTAATTGCTCTTCTATTGGAATTATTTTATTAGAATACTAATTTCTAATGCTTAACATTCATCTTCAGTGTCACACAAATCCACAACTATGCTGCTGTTTTGGCATTATGGACATATCCTTCCACTATAAACCAATTGACTTCAAACAACTCGTATCTTAACTTTCCTCTCATTCAGTCCTTGATAATCCTCCGAACCATCCGAAATGAAGATGCCCTCGACATATTCTAATGTAGAACATTCACTGGTATTGTGCCAAAGGGTAATTTTTTTACAAGTTCTGTCATGCTATGTTCTTAACTCAAAAAGTTTACAAGACATCTTTTTTTTTACATAGTTGTAAAATTCAAATAATAAGAGCTTTATAAATGTAACAAATTCACATTGATCCCCAAATTTATCGGGTTGCTACATATACACTATATTAATCTATGTTATTATTATTTTAAAAAAGACTAAATGTGGGAAAATGTGGAATATTTGAACTATAGACCCTCGCACTTAAGCAATTAAAGAGTTTGCAATATTAGTAAAAACAAAGTGTTTGGCAGTGATTTCTCTACCGTTATTATGTATGCACTCATAAACAATAAGTGCCTAAGAATATCCAAACAATCTGTACGTACAGCTATTTAAGATCACTCCACTGCTCTGCCATTGAGAAAAGCAGTAACTCAAAAATTGTGAGATAATGACTTTTTGGTATCGTTTGATTCGTTGTGAAATTTTACGTTTCGATGGTTCCTAGGAAATCAGTAAAAAGTCTCATTACTGCTTTTCTACGTAGCACCGAATCGAAAATTTCGCAACGATACCAATAAGTCATCACCATCGTATTGTCATACAAAACCCTTGTGGCAGTGTATCCCACAGAAATTTACAACTTTTGTTCTTAATGCAACCGACCATCCAGGTCACAGCTTTTCCATACTCGCTTTAAAATGTCAATACTTTTAGAATTAATGCCATTTAAATCATTTAAAAAAAAAATTATTACGGTTTAATTCCAGAGTTCTTAAAAGGACAACCACGTAACTTAGCTGTAATATTCTTAATGAAGCGCACTCAAGACAAGCAAGTGGGTTTTCGAACGAGTTCATAATAAAATTTTAATCGCGTATTTCGAAAGTGGCAATTAATTTTAAAACACTGATATTATAGAACCATATTTTTATAAAAATAGAATTACCACTGTGTTGATTTTAAAGTATAATTAAATCAGATTAACTGTTACGTTACAGAAACATTGACAAAGCTTTATTATTTTTTTTTTTTTTTTTTTTTTTGGTTGAATCGCGATTTTCGATTCAACAAATTTATTAGCTCATAATGAGGGTTACATCCATATAACTAATACCAGACTTGAAATAAGGAACTCTTTTGGATTAGGAATAGAGAGAAAGATTGTGGACATTTATAGAGAATCACACGTTTATCTAAATACGTTGCATTATATAATAGTAGGGGTGGGATTAAAGGAATCATAACTACTATTTAAATAATCTCAGAATTACTTTGGCTTAGTAAGGAAGAGAAGCAGACACCTGAAGCTAAACTATGCGATTGATCAGTTAATTTTAATGATATATCAATATATATATATATATATATATATATATATATATATATATATATACACACGCACATACACATGGTCAGAATTTATGAGGATTACTTTAATCTTCCTTTTTTCCATCTTATCCTTTCCTTAAACTTCTATCTTTTTATCCATTCCCGTTACTTAAGCCTTTTTTCCTTATTGGTTTCCCTTTCCCTTCTACTCGTATAAATTTCTTATTGGTTCCAGTTTCGGTTTGCATTAAATTAATTCATGGTATTGCTAACTAATGTTTTTTATTTTATTTATTTTTTTTTTTTGTAATAAATTTAATTTGATGAATATGAATATGTTTCAAATTTGTTCTATTCGCAAGTTGTAAATTTAGCATATAGAACTTTAATTGATGTAATGATCGTTTTCCCAAAAATTTAGCCTTATTGTGGTTTTTAATTTATATTTAATAAACAAATTTAACTGAGCTGCATAAGATCATACAATTTTTTTTTTTTTAATTTCTTTTATTTCATGTTAGATAAGGTTATTTCAAAATACGGGTTATGCCGATATATAACTCAGCTATCGATAGTTTTGACACGAAAGATAAAATCGAAGGTTGTGTTATGTTATCGAAATTGCCTTTTGCCAGCTTTTGATTTTGTTATTAATGGCCTGCTTGCATAATTGATGGGAAAAAAATAAATAAAAATACGAATGAACAATAACAGTTTGAATCATTTTTTTTTGTTTAACCTTTAGTAAATAAGTATTACAATCTGAATCAATCCAGGGCAATAATTAATATGAATGGCTTCATGGATCCACTTTTATTCTAATAGATTATATTCCAGTCATTTGATTTATTTTTATTCTCAGCTTTGGGGCTCCACTAGACCATTCAATTCGTCTCGTATACAATCCGAAATCCTTAAAAAAAGTGCTCATTTTCCTTATTATAAACTATACATAACGATCGTGATATCCGATATGTTGCTGATTTGTCCCAAACCAGAAGGTATCCTTCTCTGATAATCTCCATAAACTCCATACTCCATACTACTCTAAACTACTAGTCTCCTAAACTGCTTTCCATTTGAATCCCAATAACACTCTGCGTTCTGAAAAGAAGATGACTTCAGTACCTTCCAATATAGAACTTTTATTGGAGTCCTATTAATGGGTGATTTCAATTGAAGTGCTGACTACGAGTTGCCTTACAATCCATAGACATGTCATTAGATTCATAATTCCTCACAATGCCAAAAAAATTTTAAACTTAAAAGCGAATTGATCAAATTTACATATCATTATTATCATAATTATTTGAAATTAACAAAGTTGAGAGAAAATGGCTTTTAAACGTGACTTTTTTTTTTTCATTCAAGCCAATATAGCTCCTAATCGCTAGATCCTAGGGACAAATGTTGTTAACAAAAAATATTTTCCATTAAATTTCTGGCTTGGACACTGTCATTAAATCTTTGATCCGGGGCACACCAACAGAGCCAGAGCGTTAACAATATATAGATCTAAAATACATTACAATTTTTTGTATTATGGACATTAATATTTTTATTTGCATTATTATTATAAATAAATTCATAATTATATTATGCTGTTATGTTTTATAATTATTTATAACTTCTCACATTTATTTCCATAAGGAGAGAAGACGATATGGTGGAACAAAAGTAACTACCAGCAGATGCCGGTTCGCCATATGGCCAAGGGGTAGGTAATTTGTTGGCTTGTTCTCGAAATGAATCAATTTCATAATTTCTTTCCGTCCGAGTCCTTCCATGCGTCTCTAAATTATCTTGGCATTGGGCTATTTCGAGTTATTCAAAAGGTTTCTCTGAACCCATCCTTTGCAATTATAATTTGCCTTTAGTGAGATAAGCCAGCGGGTTCCTATCATTAGAAAAGGAATATGTTTTTCTCTGAATGTTATTTGAGAGTTGGAAAAATATTTCTCGAAGAAATAATACATTATTTTTATATAAATTATTACAATTATAAGCAATTTGAGTAAATGGGACAATTAATTATGATAAACAAATTTTTTTTTTTAAATTTATTTTGATTCAAATTTACAGTAAAAACATACAATACTTCAAGTAAATATGATGATAATGAAAAAAATGTCTTAAAAATTATTTTTAAAGCAACTACTCATTGGTAGCACTTATACAGGTTCTATATAATGAAGTACTATATTAGCAGGTCTCGAGGCCATCTTCTTTTCAGGCGCCTCGGAGGGTTATCTGGAATGAAATGAGAAGCAAGTTGTGGCATTAATGGATTTGAATGGTTGTGGAGTTTGCTATGAATGGTTTGAGCTGTGTCAGAAACGTAAGGTATATTAAGATCTCGGTGGTTAAGATTTTTTGTGACGAAGTTTGTTTGTTTGTTTCGTTTAACGTCACTTTATGCTGCTATGGTTAATCAGACGATGCTAGGGTGGGAGTCCTAAATTTTGCCTATCCAGGTACAATTAGGATAGGGATCTTTAACGAGTACCTGACATCGCACAGGCTCGGGACCTCTATTTTACGTCCCTTCCGAAGGACGGCATAGCTAAGGATTTTTCTCCCTTTAAAAAATCCTAAGGTCATCTGCCGGGCTGCGAACCCGCGTTCTTGGGTTTAGTAGGTTGCTATGCTAACCACTACACCACAGGTGACCCCTTTGTGACGAAGTAAAGAGCATTTAGGATTTTTCTAAGGATTTTGGATTGTAAGGATTGGATACGAGATGAACTCCGTATGTCCAAATCTAATTACTGTTATGTAAATGAGTTTTAATTGATTGGAAGGTTTGAACGTTTGTCAAGTAAATGTTGAAGTAGTCGAAAACTACGTGCAGTTTCTTGTCGTTTTAGTCTTAAATAAAGTGTAATTAATAAATTCACTTATAAAAACGCCTGTTGCTTAAAATGCATAAAATCTGCAGAATACACAGCAGAAATATAGAGTAAACATTTAAAACGTAATATCAAAATGAATGAATTTTTTTTTTCTTAACGATCTCAATCTTTTATTTAAAAAAAAATTGTATATTTTATTTTACAATCTGCCACCATTAAGGCCAATAACTAATATTGCAATAAAGTACATATTCATCTCTTGTGTAATAAATTAATTGTTAAAACAATATTTCCTATTTCTCCCTGATTGTCAAATACAATAGATCTCAAATATGTCTATTATAGATAGATATGTATATCTTTAATCTGCTGCTATTCCCGAAACCCATTTTATAATTAAAAAGATCAAATGACGTAAATAATTAATTAAATTATAATTATTAATCGAAATGAACTAAGTTGGGAGAAAATAGGGGTTTAAAACATGACTTTTTTCATTCAAACCAATATGTCACAAAAACAGTTGGTCCTACTGACATATGTTATATAACAAAACATATTCTCCATTATATTTCTAATAAGGAAACTGTCATAAAATTTTAGATCCAAGCACACCAACAGAGCTATGGCGTATCAAAACGTTACACCAAAAAGGTTTAGACTCACAGCCTAAGATGGAATGTCAAAAATAAACACTTATATATCATGACAACAAAACTAAAGGTTTGAGTCGGGAAATTGTAATTACATTGTAATGATTATTTCATTAAATAACATATAATTAAATATATTAACATGATAATTTATCCTTCATCTTTTAAAAATTAAATTTGACGTATGAGGTAAATTAATTAATTTAAAATAATATTATTTTAATTAAGTAAAGATATTTAATTAAAATTACTCAAGACAAACTTAATTAAAATTATAATGACTAATAATAACAATTCTGTCGTATATTTTATTAGACCGTTTATTGTATTTGTTGAACAATTCTTCAAATAAATAATAATGATATTAATATAATGGTATATCACATAATATAATGGAAATATATCAAAAGTATTTTAAAAATATATGTATTATTGTTTTTTCCTACTTTGGGATTACATTATGATATTTCATTAAATTATTTGTAAAATATTTAAAATCTAGATGACTTTTTTACTTTCAAGTTCAAATTAATTAACTTATTAACTTTAGTTATAATATTCATTTATCATCCTAATATTTTATTATTTGTGTCTTGTTTATTTATTCAAACTTCAATTGCGCACACGATTGTTGCAAATTTGTTCTGCCTTAGCTCATTTGTTTCTTATTCAGCTAGGCATTATTTCTGCCTTGCGAAGATCATTATTTAAAATCACATTCGCCTTGATAATTTGAATCGATCGTTATATTACAACCTTGAAAAAGATGATTGTATTTACAATGTAAGCTATGCTTATACAGCCGACTCAATTATTCTAGTTAATGCACTTTGTATATATACACTGCCTGAATATTTAAAAGTTCTTTAATAACAGTTTTAACTTCTACCGACTTTAGTTTCCTATTTTTAAAAATATTCCCATTAAAAGTAATATGTTTAATTCTTCATATCATAGATCATAGATTGGTTCTTCTAAAATTTTTAGTTCCTGTTGGCGAGATAAAGAACGGATTAACTTAGAGTTGTAGAATAATTTTGTTGACTAATTCTTTTGAAATGTTGTCTAAGGTATAATTTTATTGCTGATGCTTTGAATTTTTGTGTGTTAGTAAGCTTCCTGGACCGATACTGAAGGCAGAGAATTTATTTTCTATTCTTTCGGCCGTGGCTCGACTTCGAAGTTGAGAGATGCTCCTTGGGTACACCCAGCCTCAATAAAGTGGGTACTCTTAATTGGGGGGGAAAACCTGGCGGTTGAGCGTGATTTCGACCAAATGTCCTCCTTTCACAACCGTTGTCCAGTAACTGTACATTTAACTACTAACTAAGTACTGAACCCAAAACTCTTCATTAGTTGTCGTAGTTTAGGTTTACTGATTTAACTTATAAATTAATTTTTTTTTTTTTTTAAACATGACTTACCTAGTACTTAATGACTCAGAAATAATCAATTTATAACTGAAGCAATCAATTTATATTTATCAAGCTATAATCAGATAAAAAAATAACTAAAAATTTTTTTTTTGTGAAAAACATTAACATATAATACAATATATGGTTATATACATACGAGGTGTGATCAAAAAGTTCCAGGACTGAATTTTTATACATTTATTCATACAACATACAGGTTATTCAAATTTGTCTCCTTCGAAGTACTCCCCTTGGGAAGCTACACACTTTTCCCACCGGTGTTTCCACTGATCAAAGGCCCCAGAAAACTCTTCTTTTGTAAAGGTGTTTAGCAGCTCCGTTGTTTTTTTTTTTCTTTAATTTCGTCAACTGTTTGAAATCTTCGTCCTTTCGGGTGTCTCTTGAGCTTCGGGAAAAGAAAAAAGTCGGCTGGAGCCAGGTCAGGTGAGTAGGGGGGCTGAGGAATGACAGTCATTGCGTTTTTTACACAAAAAGGCCATCTTTAAACCTCTTGAACCACTGATGGCAGTATGATCGGCTTAGACATTCTTCACCAAAAGCCTCTTGTAACATCAAAAAGGTTTCAGAAAACGTTTTGTTCAGTTTCACACAAACACGTTGCTCTTCTTTCACATTCATTTTCATAAAATAGCCCAACTCTATAAAACTAACCTCAAACAAACTGTGCTAATGTTACTTTCAGTGATGTTATGATTGATCTGCAAAGACAGCTAACCGCATCGCTGTGAGACATTGCATTCCCATAGTATATAAAAAGTCCTGGAACTTTTTGATCACACCTCGTATATATTAGTGTACTAATACAGGGTAATTCCCTCTTTGTATAAAAAAATTAGGAAAAATGCTGCTGATCACATCTTTTCACATGACCACAATTATTCCAATCTGCTTCAAATATATGAAAATTCAAAAGTTCTTTTTAGGGGAACCATTTTTGCCGTAATATCTCCACTTTGCTTTAACATTTCTCAGATTTTTAGCACGTTTTGGGGTTTTACAAACTTGGGATCTAAAGAAAATCTTGATCTTCAACTTATTTAGAAAAGTTAAAACTGCTCATAATATTTCAAAACTTTTTTTTTTTTTTGTAAAACGGAAAAAACACTCCACAGAACCGCAAATAACTCAAAACCTGAATATTTAACCAGCGTATGATTAATGATTGCTTGTTGATTTCATGGAGAAATTCTCTTTTGAAACCGGAAAAAACAAGGTTTTTTAATTTGGCATACTATTCAGGTACTTGGTTAAAAAAATCATTATGGTAATCGTTTGATGAAAATATGTATTTTAAACACAAAAACTCTTGATTGGAATAAAAAGCAAAGAAAATAATTATTATTTATTAGAAAATAAAAGAAAGAATTCATTAAACAGCAGCCAAATCAAAGGAGTCCATTATTTTATTAGATTTTCAAATTTCTACAAAAGACTTATTTACATGACAGTTATCAGACTTATTTGGACATACGGAGTTGAGCTCTGGGGCCCAACTAAACCTTTTAATTTTTCTCGTATCCAATCCTTACAACCCAAAATACTTTGAAAAATCCTAAATAACCTTACTTTGTCACCAATAAGCTTATCCATAAAGATCTTAAATGTTCCATATGTTGCTGAGTTAGCCCAAACCAGATACCTATCCTTTCATCTTTAGCTCCATAACCACTCAAAGCCATTAGTTTCTCAACTTGCTTCCCACTCCATTCCCGATAATCCTCCGAGGCGTCTGAAAAGAAGATGGCCTAGAGAATTTATATATATATATCTTCTTTTTTTTTTTACATTTAGAGGGAATCACCCTGTATGCATACCTTTCATATATCTAAGTTTTATATTATCTATTAGTTCATAAACCAAAGTTGATATAGAAGTTATGCCAATATTCTGTATTAAATGGAATCAGTCTGTTCATTGTTTTGCCTATCTGTTCTCTAGAAGCTGCTGGTCCAGCATTTAAAACCTTTTTTTTTTATTTCAACCCTTTTGCTAGGACTGCATTTCGCATTTGAATCGGGGAGAAAAAAGTCGATACGAGGCCATTAAACAGTCGATTCCAAATTTTAAACAAATCACAGCAATCTACCGCTAATTGAAAGCGACAGGAAATTGCTCAATGAAGGCCCCAATTCCGTTTTGCCGAAAAATTTTAGGAATTCCAACAGTTGTTTTGTTTTTGTTTTTTTTTCATTGACCTAATTTAAATTCAGAAATTCTTATTGGCAGTTCGGGGTATCGATGTTTATTATATCAGATAACCTGTTTTATTGGATACTAAATATGAGGAAAGTAAGAGATATTTTACTTTCTCGACTGCCTAATATAGCGGAAGTATGCTAATCGGCAAGGCAATATTTTTTTTTTTTTGCAAAACACCTTACTCAATTAACTCGTTTTAGGTTCTGTTGGGTAAAAAAGAAGGTCATTTTATAAAAAGTGTTATTCAATTGAAAGGAATTGTATCGATAGGTGACTACAAGGAAAATGCAGCTGTTGTTTGTGTCGTAAAGGCAAACTTCCTGGAATCATTTCTTAATATTTGCAGCTACTGTTACGTATAATATTATTTATGGATGTAGACCAATTAATCATCGATATAGACCAATTTCTTTTATCGATTCTAACCTTGTTCCGATTTATTTCGATGTCACTACATTTCTAGGGGAAAGGTTATACTCCATTTACGCACAAACTCTTAATTTATGCTGTATTTACTCAAGGGGAAGGGAAAAAATACGAAAATATGATATACTTTTTCAAATTCATTTTTAGATCGATGTGTTTCATTGAATTGATTGAACTGGTCGGTGCATCGCTGGTCAGACCGATCTGCTAGAGCTCCTCTTGTGGAGTGGTACCAAAAAATTTTTTTAAAGCTATATATATATATATATATATATATATATATATATATATATATTATATATATATTTCTATATTTATTTAAAATATATATAGCTATATATAATTTTTATTAAATTTCATGAAACCTATCGGAACTATTGTTTTACATAACAAGGTTTCTTTCGAGGTTGTGCTAAGCATCCTTTATTCATAGACTTATAGGCATGGAATGAGGAAGATAAAAAAAAAATTAAAAATGCATTATTTATTTTTCATTTTATTTTGTTCATCTTTCTTGCTATATTTTAATTATTCAATTCAACATTAGATAAACATCAAAATGTAATAAATGTTAACAGTTATTTAATATTTTGATAAAAAATGTATTTAAATTTCTCGTATACATCACGAAATATATTTTGAATTTTATACTTTTTGTGAACACACAGGAGAAATTATAACCAGGAGCGATTAGAAGAAACGATTTAACGAGGATAAAAAAAATAGAAGGATATTCTTGTAGGGAAAAGAAACATTAGTAAACCTTTGGCAAGATATAAATAAATAAACAATGCTTTAACAAATGGATCTTTTTTTTGGATCTTAAACCATATTGTTTTATATTTGTTAAGAATTCACAATTTTTTTTTTTTTTTTAATATCTTGTATGAGTATAATTATATTACATATATTACACTCTACCCCCCCCCCCCTATTTGGGATTCTACTGACTATAGTTGTTAATTGATGACATGACTTTTATAATACATTTTTTTTTTTTGGGGGGGGGGGAATATGTTAAGAATCGGTATTTTTGAGTTATCAAAAATAAATTTAAGGTATTTACATTAAAAAATGTAAATAACTGTAAATTTTCCTAAGTGTGTTAAAATTTTTAATGTTGATTGTTTGTTTTTTTTGTTTCTTCTCTCTTCTTTTTTTCTCATAATTTAATTTGTAATACTGATGTGCTGATTTGTAATTAATCTCAGCCAGAAAATTGTACCTTTTATTGTGCACTTTAATTATTCTTAGGGGACAGTCTGCCACAGAATAAAGTTTATTTTTCATTTCACTTCATTTCAAATCCCACCCATTAAAGTTCACTAGTATCACTTTTTTGTTTTAAAGCTCACTTGTGTATCAGCAATAAACAAATTTGGAAAATACGTTATAACAGGCCCACTAATCTGCTGAAAAACACAAAAGGCGAGTTGTATTTGATTTAAAGCTAATTCCGTACAATTTTTATATTTCGTGGAAGATTATTGATGCAATTTTCAATTTCATTCAAATATTTATTAAAAATTTTTTTTTTTTAATTTTATAATTGCATTTTCCTGAAGTTTCACACCTTGTAGGGTGGTTATAGTAATTTCTGCATTACGAAATTTTATTATAATAATTTTAAATTAAAGTTAGTTTAAAATTAAAGTTAGTTTAAAATTATAGATACTCTGTAAAATATAAACTGCTTTTTTGGTTCATATTTTCACTTGTTTTAAACTTAGGTTTGTTTTATGAAGAATTTCTTGTTACAATGTGAGTATTATTAATTCTAAACCAAGGATTGATTTATTTGATTCTAACTCACTTTACCTATTTCAATTATTCTGAGACTTAATAAATCTGGCGTATCCATTTTATTTTCAAAGTTATAAGATCTCTATATTTTTATTAATCAAGGTAACGTATGAATTTATAACTAGACAGACCAAGAGATTAGTCTGGAAGTAAATTAAACCCCTGACGCAGTGACCAGTCTTGAGTATTTTAACAACGCGGACATATACATACCTGTTTTGGAGTTGAAAAACATCATATTTTCTTTTATTATACTGAAGGCTAGGCCAAATCTATACATAACTATATAGGCGGTATATCGTCATTGAAACAACCATATGACACACGTTTACCCGACTTTACGGAAGACACATTTAACTGGTTAAATCATATTATTATTATCCAAATAAGGATAAGGAAGGATAAGTTCTAAACAAATTTGGCCAAAAAGTGACTTACAGCATCTGTTTGCTTAAGCGTAGATACAGTAAAGATGGGGGTCTGTAGTTTTTTTTGTAAACGTATTTTTCGCCCTCAAAAAATTCAACATTTTGACACGATCTAGCTTTGTTGATGTTGCTCGGATATAAAAGTTTCCCCTATATTTTCCTACTCAGAAAATTAAATTGAGAATTTTTTGTAATGTAATATTTGTTGCTAGGACCTACCGTTTAGCAGTTAAATGTTTTGAATGAAAAAAGTCACTTTTGAAACCCCTATTTTTACTCAACTTTATTTATTTGGAATAATCATTAATCATTAATTTAATTTAATATAATTAATAATTGAAGTAATTTGATTATTTTAATTATATAATGTAAATTTGGAAAAGCAGAAGAATATATTCAGACATGTCCATAATCTATTGGTCAATCATCAGGGAGAAGTTAATTTTCTTTTTTTTTTAATATTCTATAATAAAATGAAATTTAATCGTTTCATTTTATTATATGATATTCGATTCGATTGAGGCTGTCGGCTAAAGAAAACGATAGAACATGTAGGTGTTGCCCCGTTTACTATCGATGTTCATATGTTTTCTGTTATCTTCACTTAAACCAATATAGCTCCTAAACGGTTGTTCGTAGCGACAAATGTTATATGACAAAAAAATATTCTTCATTTAATTTCTGATGAGGAAACTCGCGGCAAATTCTCGATCCGAGCAATACCGACAGAGCCAGAGCGTTTATAAAAAGCCCCTACACTAAAAAATGTAGGTAGAACGTGACCTTTTTTCGTTCAAACCAATATAGCTCCTAACCGGTTGGTCCTAGCGGCAAATTTTACATAACAAAAATATTCTCCGTTAAATTT
Source organism: Euschistus heros (assembly GCA_003667255.2). Lineage (NCBI taxonomy): Eukaryota > Metazoa > Arthropoda > Insecta > Hemiptera > Pentatomidae > Euschistus > Euschistus heros. The sequence continues at coordinate 111,063 of RCWM02000401.1, read as the reverse complement.
TAATTGTGAAACTGTTGTCAATTTTTCAATCCGCGTCAAATTACGCGTAACGCCCTAGCATTCCCCAAAAACTTATTACTTCTTACCAATTAGGCCACCGGTAGAACATGTTCTGTGTTAAAAAAAATTAGATACCTTAGAGAATGTCAATAAAATTTAATTAGCCCCCTGACAGGATCATGGCGATACCACCGGAACCCCTCAGATTCAAGTTTCTCCCTCGAGGATCCCAACCAATTAGTACTAAGTAGGTCAATACTGCATGACCCTGTACGAACCTGTTGTTTGGAACCTGATACTGACCGGGTAAACTCCTTAAGATGGATCATATAGTCGTCAGTTGCGTCTTTTTTTCACTTTCGCTATCTGGGTCGCTAGGAAACTTTTTATTTCGAGTTCCTTCCTCCTCCTGTTGACAGGTCGCTCCCTCCTTGAGACATAGCGGTTTCCCTTTCATCCTCTGACGTGGGATATGCCCTTTAGAAATGATCGACCGACTCCTGAGATCAATATGCTGTAGGGCAAGATGAGCCGGCTTGGCTGTGTCATTGGCCCCTGCGCGCGCACCCACCGCCAACCCCAGCTTCGTTGACCCATTCGCATCTGGCAGCTCTCAGGTAACTGTTCTCGTCACACCTTCCTTTATTTATTTTAGAAATATTCAATTAATCGTCATTAATTAATTTATTTTTCTTTAATTAATTACGTTTTCGGTAGTGTTATAACTGTTATCTGTGTCGAAAATATTTTAATTAATACTAAAAATAAACTAACATACATCTACTAACTAAAAAAAAAAAAAAAAAAAAAAAAAAAGTGTTAGACATCCTCAAAGTGTACGATGACATAAAAAATATGAGTTCTTATCAGGAAGGGCTTATTCGAAGAACTTGATCTACTGATAACATACTGATAAGGGCCACACGCGTCCCTCACTTTCCCTTGTCACAACACAGCGGTATGTAGTGAAATTTATTTATTTATTTAAACAATTTATCTTTATTTACAGTTAACTGCAGTTGCTAGATTATTTCGATATTATTTCGAACGTCAGTGAATTTATTTAAAGTTTAAGATAAAACTTTTAAAATTGTGAAATTCTTAACAATTTTATTCAAATTTGTTTTTTTTTTTTTTTTTTTTTTTAAATAAAATTTTATAATAAAAAAAAAAAAATGAGCTGTAACATGAATAACATACAATTTTTAAAAAATCATAATTATATAATATAATTTAAATTAAATTTACAGCTTATAATGAGATAATCAAGAATGAAATTTTAAAAAATTATTTAATACTTAAATTATGTGAAAAAAAATTCTTTCTAATTTTTTTTTTAATAGAATTTTAATTTATTTTCATTATCATGAATCATCTATTTGTTCGTGTTTAATTTTAAAGATTTATATTAGATAGTAGTGGAAATAATTTTATTAGAACATTATTATTATTATTATTATTATTATTGTACTCATTCAATGCCTAAATAATAATGGTTTTAATAATTGAAAACGAAATTGTTCTGATATAATTAAAAATGTTTTTTTAAAAAACAAAGACCCAAGGCCGTTGAAACTTCAAAAGCTGTTTGCATATTTTAGCATTTTTTTATTACGTAAAAAAAAAATTATTAATAAACAGACCTCAACTGCTCTCATAAAGGATACGTAGAACTCGTAAACAAACATTGTTATCTGAAACAATAATTCCCATAATTTACATTCTTACTGTCAGAGTCGACGACCTGCCAAGTTTTAAAATGTCTTGCCTACGTTTTCTTGCCAAATTTCGGATATTATATTTACCTTGATAAATCGAGGTTTTTTTTTTTTTTTTTTTTTTTTTTTTTTTTTTTAAATTGAAGTTAGGTTGTGATTTAATTATATATTATTTATAAGTTAACATGGATTAAATTGGCGATAGAGGATTCGTGGGAGTCGTGATGGTTGCAACGGGGGCATTGGCACTGTGGCCTCGTCTGCGAGAAAGTTACTTATAGGGAACTGTAAAACGAGGGCGAACTACAACACCGTGAGAAATTTACTTTCGAAATTTTAGAAATTGATTCCGTTTATTTGTTTGTTTCAAAAATGAATCAAGGTGAACCATATGTTACACATTTTTAAAACGGCCTAGCCGTTCATTATATATTAATCGATTCGCCGCCTTATCGGTTTCTGATTATTATCGATTAAGAAATTCGGCTCCTAATGAAAAAAAATTATTCGTAGATTACGGTCCGATACGGAGTTCAGTCATCTCGCCATCTTGGGCGCATGCTTCTCATGGCCACGTGACCGTCAGATCGAAAGTGAAAGCGTTTAAATTGTCAGAACTGCGCAAAAAATAAAAAAGAAAGAAAGAAAAAAAAAGTTCACGAGAACCCTACAAAGGGTTATATTTTTAGATGCTCACCCCTGCTTGGTGAAGCAGCTATTTCCTATCCTTTGAGGTTCAATAGCCTGTTTAGTAATGCATGCAGGGTGCGTAAAAAAAATTTTTTTTTTTTTCTGCGTTGCCGATGAAGCAATTCTGGATGAAGCAAGAGGCGAATCTGAGCTGGGCAGGTTCTACGTCCGGTTCCATCTCTTCTCTACGAGAAAAAAAATATAGCATTGTTGTTTGAATCTGGTTTATTTTTGGTCTTGAGATCATGTCCTTGATTGACATAAGTGGTTAACAATCTATAATAAAACCTAAATAAAACAAGGAAATAAAAATTTCTACTACTTTCACTTTCGCGACAATTGTCATCTACCTTATATTTGAACCACTTAATTTACAGTCCTTACAAAATCTCTAATTAACTTAAAAATAAATTATATTAAACCACAATGAATGCTAATTATTCATTTAATCAATCAATCATAACTTTTAAACTTATTCGAAATCAGTCGAGTTAAATTTTGGCATTAGCTCCGTATCATAAGGATTAAAAATTATTTAAATCAATAATTAATCATACCATGAACTGAAATAGTGGCTTTTCTAATCCTCCGTTTATTTATATTTACAAACATACAAGAAAATAGGGTTTAGGATTTATTCAATTCATTTTAAACAACATTTACTCCTCTTTAAACAAATATCATTAAGTTACATGTTTCGGGATCTTCCACCGTGTATTATATTATTGTTTTTAATTGTTAATAGATTGTTGTTAAGTTATTCTTTTAGTAGTATTGTTTAAATGAAAGCGAATGGATAATGTAAACACTGTTTCAGTCTGAAGATGGGATGGAAGATCCCGAAACATGATAATTGTTTAAAGAGGAGTAAATGATGTTAAAAATGAATTGAATAAATTAATATAAATACTCTTTTATTGAAGGAATTAAGGGTTTAGGATCTTGGATTGCCTTTTGGCATTTGAAGATCGGTGTGTAATAGCGGCACAACACAAAAAATCATTTTTTGAGATAAGTGGGTTTAAAGTTTTCAAGAGAAGGTATAACTTGAAGGTAATTTTGTTCAAGAAAACTAAAGAATTTCCAATGCATTTTCCTTAGCAATGAAAACTTTAAACACACTTATCTCAGAAAATTATTTTTTGAGTTGTTCCACTATTGCAGCCCATGAGCGATATGTCCAACTATTTTAGTCAGTTATCTGTCTTTCGGAATTGAAAGAGGCACAGCCCGATTAATCGATATTTTTTTAAAAATCTTTATATGAACCTTTATCATCAAATCAGACATCTCCCAAATATTGAGCTAAAAAAAAAAAAAAAATTGACACATCTTGTTATCTAACAATAAATGTTTTGACAGGAAAAATACTGTTGGCGTCTAAATATTCCACTGCCGAAAAATTCCACTCAATTGATTTTTCAATTTTTTTTTTGGTGTTTACGTCCTCATATACTTTAACCAAAACATAAAAAAACATATCAGGATTATTAAAAATATTAATTAATTAAAATAAAGCAGTATTTAAAAAAAATATTAATGAAATTTTAAATTAATATTATTATTAATTTAATTTTAGTTTTTCATTAGATATACACGCATATCTCTCAAGAATTTATTCAAAATCACATTATACCTATACCCTGCCGAGTGCAAAAAGTAATGAACGCTAAGGGCGGATAATTTAATTTATTTTTAATAAACCTAATACGTTTTATATGCCTTGTTTAAAGTATGCGGTGGTGTAAAAAACTAAAAAAGAATGAAGAAACAGCTGAGAAAATGAAAAAGTGTATCGGGTGGAATTTTTACCCAACAGTGTAACGTATATATAGTTGAAATGATTAAGAAAATTAATGCTGAATAATTTTATTCGGATAACAAGACAAAACTTGAAGATACATGAAAATTATGTTAATATCGGAATGTAGTTACGTTCTATAAATATTAATTAATAAATTGTAGCACATTCATGAAGTCTGTATATTTCAGATTCAGGTTTGTATTGTATGTATACAAGATGGATTAAGATTAATTTTTTTTTAGTCAAAGATTTGGACTACCCATTAAGATTTTAATTTAGCTATATTTTAACCGAGCTTGATTTTGGGTTGTAACAGATAAATTTAAATATAGTTTGACTGAAGTTTTAACACAATTTAATTTATTTTTATTTATGTGTACATTATGTATACATTAAATTATGATTTTTTTGTAAATAAACTCCCCGTCATAAATATCGCAACACTGAAAAATTTGAATTTTACAAAAACGTTTTTTCATTATAAAGAAAGGTTTTGTAGTCTATAATAAATATTTTCAGAGTGGACATGAACAAGTTTTATTAAAATAAATTATAATTTTTCTTCAAATAAACAAAAAAGTTAGACTTCCTTTTTAAAATTTTCTTTTTTTACAATTTTAACTTTTAAATTAGGACTTAAATTTTTGCCGCTTCTGGCTTTTGAACGATTCATTGTGAATACAAATTAATTTTTATAACTAGACTAAAGAGAAAACAGATGATAGACTAGAGGCTAACGAAAGATAAACAAGACTGAAAGGAAATTTGAAATAAATAAACCAAAATTCAAACTTTTGTTGGTAAACAGTAAATAAAAATGTGTCTAATCCCTAATGTCTCACGTTTAATAAATAATATTAATGTGAATATAAACCAAGAATGGATTAAGGTAAAAACTAAGAAAATTTTGATAATTATGGGTGTTGCAATATTTATGATAGGGAGTGTATTTATGTTTTTATTTATTTATATACTTGTAAAACTGATTCAAAATGTGATAATTTTTCCGATATAATAAAACATCTGATGATTTCATTGTGCACTTCATTCCGAGCATGCTTTTTGCTCCCTAAATAATAAAAACTGTAAATGTCTGAAAAATTTATTTCAATTTCTCCTCGATTACTGGTGCAGTGCAGCTTACCACATACTAAATTGATATATAATATAAATTAGTTGCGTTGATTATTTATTTATTTTCAATTCTTTAAACTTACTTTCAGCTACAAGGACAGTTAAAAATAATAATTAAACAGTAAACTTTAAAAATAAGCCGGAGCACAGCTCTGGCGCGACTGTATTACAATCTCGCCGGGCACTCGTCCATTGCTGTTGGCACCGTTCTGCATCAATCGAATAACCTTGGTTTACTTCCTGCAATTATCTCCAGGATAAATTTTACTGAATTAATATATTATTTTTAAACAGATATTATTTTAGGCTGATAGAGAGCTTAACAAAAATATTCCAACAGATCTCAATTTAACTGCAAATGCACGTTTGTAATTGTACTGATACATGAAATTACTTCATTAAGGGCCTTGATCTCATGAAATTACAGAACTATTTTGATAAATTTAGAATCTTTGTAAACCCATTCTGCAGTTTATACTTACCCATTTTTTTTTTTAGAAAAAAAAAATCGGCTTTTAAAAATTTCCTTTTTAAATATTTGTAAACGACTGTATTTTTTAAATGATATTTTTGATTGAGAGGCTGAATTAAAAAATATTTTTCTAAAACTGCTAGATTATCAGGGATTATTTTCAATACAATAATTATATATCAAATTTTTGTAATAAAAATTCAAGAAAAAACAACTTAAAATTTCTGAAAAAAAAAAATTATTTTGTAGAACATTAGAACAATAGTGGAATCGGGTACAATTTTAGAATGTAGATAATCTTAATAGTTTTCTTAAATTAATTTTTATATAAATTAGTTGTGATTAAACAAGTGAATAAACATTTTTATTTTTTACTGTAGAGTTGACACTGAAGTATTTTTTTTTTTGATCACATAAAAATATAAGTAGACCAACAAATAGCATTTTGTTAGTGCAGAATATTGGACTAAAAGGGTTGTGGAACTTAATTTCGCTTGACATTAATTATTGGATAAATTTAAATTAGCACTAAAACGTTCGTACATATAAATTATTAATTTAGATATTAATATATTAGTGATAGGTAATGCGCTTATAATTTAGCTTAGTGCACATTTTAATGATTTGAAATTAACGAAGCTATAAATTATTTATTTATTTATTTCCTCTTAATTGGCATCCTCTTCGAGGAATATAAATTAAATTTCAAAAAAAAAAACGAAAAAAAAATTATGAATATTTTTATGAAATATTAAAAAATATGTTTTAACTCGAAAGCGGCGATTAATATGAAAATAAAAATTGTCCGACGAAAAAATTCGCCTTTTAAATTGCTTTTTTCCTTAAAACAATCGCCCATAATTTCATAATTCCTAACCAAAATTTAGTTTCGTTACTTATCACAAATGTGATTCGTATTGTATTCTATTGTACGCGATTTCCTGTAACTGTGGTGGTCCTACATGGTTTAGAACTATAGTTATAAACAAAAAACCTAAATTTCGTATGTATTTTCAATCATATTTTTTACAAAAAACTTTTAAGATTATCTAAAGGTTATATTCAATACAATACAAATGGTATAAACATGATACAGGACTCCGAAATTAAATGTAAATTCCTGCCATTAAAATTCTGACTCCTTAAGACAATTTAAAAAAAACATATGAATTAAAAACCCACCATTATTTTTCGTGTATAAAGATCTCTAAGGCTAGTTTTCTCACAGATATAAAAGTTTTTATTTTATTTTATTTTTTAAAAATATTATTAATGATTTTTTTAAAGCTTACTTTTTCCAATTAAGTTATACCTACTACTTAGTAATATTTTGGCATAAGAACCGCATTTATATTATATTTTAAGCTTGATATAATAAAAAAGAGTTTTGTTTTATTATTTATTTTTTTAGTTTCAAGGCATCATTGGATATAACGAAAAAATATGTGTCAGTTATTTTTCGGTGTAGCTTAACTTTAAGTATCTGAATCAAAATATGGAACGGACGGTCTTTAAAGTCGCAAAGAGCTTCGTGTTACAACTTCATCGGGTTATTAAGTGTCGAATTTATATACTTAATAATTATCACATATGTTTAATATTTCTTCAATGGATATTGTCAGAAATGCTTTCCCATCATTATCAACTTTTATCTTATAAATCCGTTTTGAGCTTGTGATTTCTTTTGAATTCTCTTGAAGCCCTGTAAATTAATGATATTGCAATCTTTGATTCATGTCGTGTATCTTAGAAATGGTGATGTAAGTTCCAATTAGACATAAATTTAATTTAACCATAAATAAGGTCGATTGTTGTTTGCTGTAACTCTTATGTGGCTATTTATTACATACTGACTTCATTTTAAATATTAAGAACCCATTGTTACTTCATTTCTTCGGAAAATTTGACAATGAATCATATTAAAATTCAAGGGTATAATTTACTAAAATTTAATTCTGTATAATTTAGTAACAATAAATTCTGAAGAAGACAGTTGTAGGTGCGATCATAATAAACAATAATATCTGATTAATTTATTGTGTCGAAGTTTTTGCTTGCTTAGATAAATAGACTTGCTTAGTAAAATTACTTTAGTAATTTTATTACTATAATGTAGAAAACTATTTATATCAATTCTGTTTAAAATTAAAAAGTTCGGTTCCCAAGAATACAGGAAATATACTTTTTTATAGGTTGAGATATTTAAAAACGAATTATAGCAGACGCTTTTCCCCTTATCCGGTGTCGGATAAGGGAATACGCCGGATAGCGGAAATTAGTTTAAATGAGCTACTATAGATAGCTATTTCATTTGCCACAGTCGCTTTTTTTTTATCTCGCTCCAACAGTTTTGAAAATTTTGAGGGACCCCACATGTGAGTGAAAAATCTTCGGATAATACCTCGCCTACTCGCACTCTAATTGTTCGCTGATCTAGGAACGATTTTAGCAACGTATATAGCTGTTCCGAAATTCGTTTTCCTGCAGTGTGCTTACATAGAAGCCTATGTGACACAGAGTCAAACGCCTCCGTACAGTCGATTGATATCATAGCAGTTGCCTCATTCTTAGCCATGTTCTGTGTCACTTCCGCCTGTAACTTTATTAGATGGTGCTCTGAGCAGAGGCCGGCCTGGAAATCACGGTCTGTTCGGGTGGGATAAGAGCTACTTCTGAGCAGTACATTTTTCGAGAAAATTAAGAATTATTTTCTCAAAAACTTTGCCCAGGTGCGGAAGTAAGCTGATAGGTCTGTAGTCGGCTGGCTGGGTACCGTTCTTCGCGGGGTTTCAATAGCGGAAAGAGTATAGCTTTCTTCCATGACTCTGGAAAGTAACGTAGCCTCAGGCATGAATTGTAGAGATTAGTCAGGTGAGCTATTCCTCTTCGGGGTAACTGCTTCAATAATATTGTTTGTATTCCGTCATGGCCTGGAGCTTTATTCCCTCTTGAACGACGTAAGATGGCCTTCAGCTGTTTTGGGGTCACAAACATATAGTTTTTCGATGGTCCCCATGGGTGGCCCGCATTTTGAGTTGTGAGAGAGTTAACTACCCTCTTCACTTCAAAATCTCTAGTTCTATACCACTTATTCTTCCACTTATTGCGCAAGGCGATAAGTGTCAAATGTGTTCTGGCGGTGGACGTAAAAGCTGATGGAAGTGGACAGAACTTCGGTATCGCCATGTCATATAGATCATTTTTGGGGCTGCCTCGTGAAAAAATAACGTCTTCGAGATGGAACGTTTTCCGTGAAAAATGTGTGGTGTACGATATGTATTGTTGAATTGAAATTGTTCTTTAACATCGTAGCTGTGTTTGTTCCATTCTAGAAAGCATTTTTAGTAATTTTTTTTTTCATTGTTTGTTATAAATTGTATTACAAAACGAACAGCTATTCTTAAATATAAATAAAATACAACAGAAAGTCTTTACTAAGTTAAAAATATACTTAACTTTTTTTAAATGTTTTAAATTTATTTTTTTTTTACGGATAAGTAAAATATTAACTTTATTTTTAGCATTTATGGCTAATTATTTTTATTCGAAGATATATAAAATTATTAACATATAAAAATCTTTCAAAACATGACCACTTTTAGGACTTAACAATTAGAGCAGACAGTGTAAAGATACGTAAATTTTAGGCAGATGGGCTGCCTTTAGTTTTTTTTATTTAATAAATTTTAAACATATTCGGTAAGAATTTTCATCGTTTGCGAATGCCCGATAGGCAGTTTATTATTATAAAAAATAAAATATAAACAAAACATATTAACGAATAAATATTGAAATTGGAAATTTTAAAAAACAAACTTTGTATTGAATCTTGTCGGTTCTTGTTGCACTTAGTTCATTGGTATTTTCTGAAATTCAAATGTAATATTTAATTGGGAAAATATATTTTTGAAATATACATCAAACTAATAATTTTATTTATATTGGGAGCACGCATGTAAACTAAACTCTTTTTTTTTTTTTTTTTTTTTTTTTTTTTTTTTCAAAAATGTAATGTGCATTTCAAAAGATGGTATTATTTCTGGGTTTTTATTGTTGTTGTTTTTTTAATGTAAAAAATAGGCTCGTTCTCTTCTAGTATCCAATAGCTTTCTGCAAAAATGAGTCCAGACATACTTCTCAAATGCCAATCCGTAACTGGCTGCAATGAGACGCGCGTGTTTATTTATAGCGTTCGGGTTGGTGCTCGACATGCTTTGTGCCCCACCTAGAAGGTCACCGGACCCGTCATACTGGATGCAGCTTGCAGTTTACAAAAAATAAAAAGTAAAAATAAAAAACACTGCACTCTTGCGACTGGATGCACAACCAGTTTTGAAGGAGTATATTTAAAACTGCGCTCACACGGGTTGAGATACAATCTCCTGGAATACTAAAAGTTTGAACATTTCAGAGTTTTGTGTTCTAATATTTATTTTTCTTTTAACTTTTTTTTTTTTTATTAATAAGTAATTCACAGGCATTTTTCGTTATTTATTTTTAAAAAAAATATTTTTCTTTTTTAATTATATTCTTAATTTATTCTTTTCTTTTTTCTTTATTGTATTGACTCATTGAATTCTCTCTTGTTTGTAAATTTTAAACTAAATTAATTAGACCCAATATAAATCATAAAGTGTACCTGTAATATGGAAAATGCATGAGAACCTGTTAGAAAAAAAATGGCGATCCCACTAAAATTCATCGCAGTCACCAGAAATACTTTTATACAAACAAATTAAGATTATTTTAAAATTAATTTAAATTTTTTTATTCCAATGTTTTTCGAGGATTCAGGTTTTACGATTAAAGAAAAATGATAAAAAACAAATTGTTTTTTTTTTTTTCGTTTCCTTGAGTTATTATAAATTTATGTTTAGAACAATGAAGAAAATGATTGGTTGTAAAATCTGAATGATCTCCGACAAAAAAATATTTATTGATGGTTATCAACTATAGTCAAGGACCTGTAACTTGTTGGCTAATTGACAATTAACTTTTCATTTTTTTTTTTAAATATTATTATCCAACTAAAACGTTATTCAATAACATAGATAATTTTGTTAAATATAAAGTTTGATGATTTGAGCCTTCTTGTAGTCATTACAAACCTGTGGGCAGTGTTGCCATGTGACTTGATAATTTCCCCACTTTAGAGAAAATTTCCCCGCTTTGAACAAAAGTTCCCCACTGCTCCTTCATTTTTTTCTCCTGAAATTCCTCTGCCAAAATTCACATGAGAATCAAACGTATATTGTGTAAAAAATACTACTTATTTTTAACAACTTTATTATTTTAACATCTCTGTCATATAATGTATTCTTGTGTGTCAACTCAAGCATAGAGGTTTCTCAAATAAAAATGTATTAGTAATTAATATTATAAATTTAAGTCATCCATTATTATTCCTCCGGACAAAATATCAGTTAACAAAATAAATAGAAAATAAATTAAAAATTGTAACCAACTTAAGTCACAAGGAATTAAAGGATTAGTAATGTATACATTACTTATACGAGGATTAATTATGAAAATTGGAATTACTTGTTGTGTTCATGCACAATTATTATTAAAAAATAATACATGGTTTGAAAAAACAATTTTACCACTTCGAGCATTGTTAACTAATTTTCTTCGTGTTTTGTTCATACTCTTTCTAGCTTTTATCTCCAAAGTTAACCATGTACTTATTCGTTTATTTAGGTTTTTTGGTAAGATAGTAATGATTATATCTTAGCATTTAGTGATTGTTTATTTGTATTGTACATACTCTTTGAATGGATTTATTTACCTCCGTATTACCTGAGAGGAGCAAATGTTCAATGATTCATTTAGCTTCATAAAAATTAGAATTAAAAACAGCTTTAGAAGTTAGACTTTTTTATGTTTTGAAATCGGCAATAAAATTTTCAATGATAGTTCGAAACATTTAATTAAGAAGTCATTGAAATAGTCATCCATTGATATAATAATAATTATTACTAAATGAAAATTGGTAGTAAGGTTTGGGAAAAACAATTTTCTAACAATCTAGTTTGATGACATTTTTTTTGTATGGATAATTTTTACCATATAATTCAGTATCTTGAACTTTTCAAGTTGATTTCAAAAGACCACAAGCAAACTTGTAAAGGAAATCTAGTTTTTATTCATTTTTGTAATATTTTTATTACAAAGATAATTTTATTAAAAAGATGGTTTTTGTTTGATGTAACACCAAATAATCTGGATGAATGAGAAAGTTCTCATTCTCAAAAGTTCTTTTAAATTTATTTAAATGTTTAACATTTTTAAAATAAAATGTTCTTTACTTATACTGGGACGTTAAGTCCCTTAAGAATAAAGAATAATGTACAATCAGGGCCATTCTGAGCCTCAAAATGGTTATGAAATATTATTAATTATAATAAAATAGTAAATGTTAAACATTTTTAGTGAATTATTTATAATGAATAAAATTGTAACTAATTCCACCTTGATTCGTTTTTCCTCTTGGTCTGCGTAATTTAGACGGGTTCTTTTCTTCCGCCTTTTTAATAATTCTAGCTATTCATTATATTTCCTATTCCAGTAAGTGGGTATATTTAAACAGATGAAATTTTATTTTTTATTTTTTTGTAGTAAATATCAGAAATTCTCGTTAGATCTCCTTCTTATCTTATTCTTGATCCTTCTATTAAAAGCACTTCAGCCTACTTAGACCTCTCTAGCAGTAACAATTAAGATCATACAAGATGTGACTAACAACGTAAAATTATGAAAAATGATTGGATATAAAAAAACACCGTTGGCCGGTTGGGCTGGCGCCGAACTGCAATGAGGTTAATTGCCGTACAAGTACCGCACTGACGTCCCAGCCTTCGCCCCATAATTGTCAATAATTTGTTTTAATTGCGGCAAACAATCCCATGAGCCCGCGCAATCATAACTTATTCCACTCAAGGACTCCTTCGACTCGGGATGCGGTCGGGAAGAAATTGATTCGGCCAAGCTGAGGCAGAGGAAAAGGTACCCGATAAAATCTAAACGTAATTGCCTGCTTGAGACGGATGGGAAGCTGGTTTCTATCGTGGGAGGCTTTTGGAACGGATTCAACTCGGTACACTCTCGCTGATCCGTACTAATTTAAGACACAAGGGTTCGGATTAGAGAACATCGGATTACAGTAAGGAGTATAGATTTATTAAGCTATTCATGGAATAATTAAAAAACGCCCTTAGAATCTCCGATAGTTTATAACAATATGATGAAAGTTCTCCAGTACACTGGATTCCAGGCATACTCTCATAAACCTTTATTAAAAGCCTCGGAATCGTTTTCGATCAACTGAAGCGTAGAATTCCAAAACCAACCAAATCCATTTTAGAATATTGTTCATAGCAGATCGTTTTCAATATGGTTTAACTACGTTTGGGAAACCAAAAAGATTTATCTAGAGATAATCTAGTAGAAAAACTTATAAAAAATATAGATATTTAAGAATGTATAGTTAAAATTTTTGTTTATTTTATTACTAGGATGTTATCTATTTTTTTTTTTTCTTTTTATTCTTTTAATGTTTTTTTTTTTTTAATATATTTTTCTTTCATTACAAATTATGATTACATCTATATATATTTAAGTTGTTTAATAGTATGCTATTTTAAGTTTGAGACTGGTTTATTTCTTATGGTACATCATTTAATTTTGTGAATTGTAAAATTATGTAAGAAATAAAAAGAAAGAAAAAATTAGAAAGTAAAAAAACTATTTTTTGAAAAAATGGAAACGACTTGGCAGGTTTTGGAATTCCACGCCTCATATGAAGGGTACAAGGAAAAAACCAGACATGTCATTTTTCCCAGCTGCAGAGAAAAACTATTTTGAATGTTTAAAACGGATTCTCATGTGATTGAAACTAATAAACGAAATTCAATATTAAAAATCGTTTTAATTAAAAGCATATAATGTACAATAGATCCCATTTTAATGAAAACTATGTTTATAAACTATGTTACAAACTAAATTTCACAGGCCTTGAAAAATAGTATTTGTACTAATTGATTATAATTATATCCTATTGATACTAAAATCTTTTAGGCAAAATAAAACCATATTCAGTTGGGTTTTTCCCTGTATCCTTTATATACTATTAATACTGTTTGTACATATATATATAAACTCACACAACCTGTCACAAATAACCATATTTCCCAAATATAATGGAATACACAATATATCAAAAATATAGATATTTATCTTTGACAGTCCGATAATTTTATATGGATTTTATTATTTCAAACCTTTGTCCTTTCAATACCTACGTACGTTTCAATATACCGTTTTCTCTATTTTATAAAAATAGAGCATACAACTATATATTATTTTCCAAAGTAGGGCGAACTCATCCCATCCGCAATAAATTAAGCGGAAAATGTTTTGGGAACTTTAATTCTCCTACGATTGTAGACGACATGTTGTTGAATTGTTTATCTCATAATATTTATATCTAATTTAATAAACTAATTTTTATTTTTAAAGATTTGAAATGTATTAATTTAATTAGTTAAATTTAAGTTATTAGACGATAAAATAAAAAAGAATATTATTTAAAGTTATAGGAATATTTAAAATAGAACTTCATAAAAAAAAAAAAATAAATAAATAAAAATAAAAAAAATTTAAAATCGCTATACATCTATTTATTAATATTTGTGGACACCAATATCTCGATTTTCGATATAGAATATCGTTATTTCTCTTACATCCTACCCGTCTAAATAGTTTAACCCCGATTATGGATGCTTAGTATATGAAACACTTCCTAGTGATCTCTAAATGAGTATGAAAACATTAATGAATTCCTGTATAAGATTCATTTCGGGGATCCCCAGGCGCTCTCGCATCACTTACTTCTATTTTGAGTTCGTCGGCTTTATCCAGGTTTTTGATAATACTTCCTTGGTACCTTTCTTTGCCTATCTTTGAAATCCGAAAAACCTTCTTAAATTTATGATATTCTTGCCCTTCATTCTCCCAGTAATCTTTTGAACACCAGATATCAATCTCTATATCTGTTGATTTGTATATTCTTAACCGCCGAAACGCTTCCTTTGAAAAATACTTTATTCGTACAACCTTATTTTTTAATCCCTTATCCATTTCAATTCGCAACACTTCTTCTCTTCTGTTATACAGTACTTATTCACCCATCTCCTCAATTATTAATCTTTTAAAAATATGGAATAATATTTAAGTATAAGCATTTTTCGTTTATAAATTCGATTTTCAGTTTTTAATTTTGATTTCTTTTATATTTATATGTATGTATCTAAGTTAAAATCTACTGAGGTTACTATCTGAAATGAACCAATAATACCTTTTTCTAATTATATGTAATTCTTAAGGGACAAAGCGTTGCAAAATATACATTTGTTTTCAGTTTATTTTAATTTCATAATTAGTTCAAATATACAAAAATAACAATATTGTTGATTCGAGATCATTGTCACCGCTTCAGCAATCTATGAAAGTTTACTTCTTAACAAATGAGGAAACGTTAATCTGAAAAATATCAGGTGCTAGAAGATAAAACCACCTTTCACAATTTTATTGTTATTTACTTCAACCATTTTAATGTTTCCAATTCTCCGATTTATGTTGAAATGTTTGGGAATAATTTATTATGTGCATTGGTATAATGCATTTAATAGTCGTGATGATGCCCCTGATTGACCAGTTAGTGATTAACTGCTATTTGAGAGATTTTTTTCTTCTGGATCTTCCAGTAATAACTGGAAATTCTGGTTTGGACCGACTGACACTGAATATTTCCGCGATTTTTTTTATTTTTTCCTGGGATCGCCTCTCTCGACGATTTATTATTTTCTTTTTATTCCAGTTTTTTTTTATATATATATACATTTTAATAATTACACGTTTAAAAATGAATAAAGATTTTATGTTGAGATAAAAAGTATAATATTATAACTTTAAGAGAAAATATGAATAAAATAAGCAGAAGGAAAAGGGTAACGATTATTAGAAATTGAGGTGATGGTGTTAGTTGAATAAGTGATTATATTTTTTCTTTTAAATAAAAATTTGTCTTCTCTTTTAAAATAAAAATTCTATATAAAAAATAAATGCTTATTTTCTTTGAATAAATCAAAATATTCATAGTATTAAAATTTCTGAAGATAAATAAACAGAAACATTTATTAACATCCTACGATTAAAAAAACATTAATTAATTTATATTTTTAAACACCATTTTTATTCCCAAATAGTAATAATTGGACAATTATTAAAAACAAAAAATATTACAACCAGGGAACGCCATATTATTTTATACAACGGACAATAGACAAGACGAATCCGAAACACATTGATACAATCTCCAAGCTTGGTACTACTTACGGGATTAGACTCAAAGATCCCTTATCAAGCATACTTTCAGCTAGCTGCCGATGGATAGAATTTTTTCTATTTCCATTTCAGCTTGTTACTTAATCCACATGATTTAATGTTTTGTTTGATGTAAAAATTTATAAGATATTACTTTATCATTCTTAAAATTTTTTTAAGATTTTTTTTTTTGAGAGTCCATAAATTCGGGAAGCAATTCAACGAACAGGGACGAACGTTAAAATTTTTGTTTTTGTTGTTTTTGAAGGATGTTGTTATTTTTGCTATATTGTCTTGTCATGTACACAATTTAATAATTAATACTTTGAATGAACAAAAGGAGGCCGGAATTTTAATAATTTATTTCTTAAATATAACCACGTATTCGAAATTGCGTTTTTATAAATTTTTGAATATAATAAATAACTCCATCATGTTTACGTTAGAATAAAAACTATTCCCAAAAATCCGGATAAAACAGTGTGGACACCTTTTTTAAACGGTGTAGAAATTCACGTGAGGGTGTTATACAGAATGTGAATTAATATATTGGAAATAGTTTAAAGCGAATTTCTTGAAGAAATAATAAAATTAATTTATTGTTTATTTGACAATTAGTAACATTTTTTTATTTATTTATAAAAATAATGCATTTTTTATGGGGTTTTTTAAGTTGTTCCTGAGCACAAGAGATTCAGCCATCATTGGTGGTGCTCTCTTCGATGAGACTTCCAGTCTCCCCCTTGCTGTATGCGTAATATCGATTTCTTTACAGAAAATTCAGAATCGATACTGCTTCCCGCACGATCTCTAAATTAAAATTGCTTTTCTAGATACCCAGTAAATCTTGTTGTATATTCTTTGAATAATGCTCGTTTCGAACTAAATCTACACCATTCTGAAGTAACATATTTTCGCACATGATCGTGTAGGTTTGAAATTAAACGGTCTCCCAGTTTCACGTTTAATAAAGTAATGAAAATTAAGGGTTTTTCGATGTAATTTATATTTCAGGAATAGGATAAGAGATGAATTTGATAGTTTAGTAGAGCCCCTAAGCTCAACTCCGAGTGTCCAAATAGGTCTAATTACAATGATGTGGACATTTTGTAATTTATAGACACCTCAAAGAAAACGTTGAAGTATTGGAAATTGGAAAAAATATTCTTGTTTTTTTTAAATTTATATGGATCCCAAGTGAGACGATAGTCCGAACGGATATAGATCGCGTATCTATTCAGCAAGGGATAGTCGTAGGTAAAGGCGATGAGATTTTTTTGGTTAAAATTAACTCAAAATTCTGCCGTGATCTTACGGTTATTTGAAGATTAACGGATGTTTTATGGGAGTGATGGGTAATTTTTTAAATTGTTTTTCTATCTTGTTTCTCTATCTTAAAGTTGTCTTTGTCTTTTCAAAATATATTTTACAAAAGATTAAATAACCCCAATGACTTACAAAAAACAAACTTTTGACCTTAACCTTTTTCTTTGAGGTTAATGAAAAGAATATTCCAGAATCAGTGAAGTTAAATATCAAATAATAATGCTAAGAATGCAAAACAATAATCTTTATAAAAACGTTTTTTGAAGAAACTGATTCCTTCAACTCTAAAATCCACTGCGGGGATTTAATGCATGCCTTGGCACATATACCTTTAAAAGCTAAAGAAAAGATTATTATTTTTTTTTAATGGCACTTAAACCCTTTGCGTCCTGTCTCTTGTAGAAGGCCACAGTCCTTTTAATTCTTCAGTTGAAATCTTTTGACATTGCTTTTAAATATGAGGGAAATTATATCCTGAAAATCGCTTTAAAAACAAACAAAATCCTCAAACATTGTGCATTTTAAATCAAAACATTTCAAGAGGTTTTAAAGTTAAATACAGTGCTAAATAAAAAAATATATTAAAAAAATCCAAAAATAATAAGTACCATAATAGAATCAGGTATACAACACCCTAAATTTATTTAAAATTTGTTACTATATTCTTTCCACTTCAATTGGCTGAACATATCAATTAAGATTTTTTTTCAATTCGCTAGGATTGTTAAAAAATATAATCCTTTTTTTTTAGAACTGTATATAACTTTTGTTTAACCCAATGACAATTGAAAATATTTCCTGTCCAGAACAAATTGTATTTCCGTTCAATTTCTATAGTTGTAAAGATAGAGCATAACAAAGAAGAACAATCTATTGGACGTGGAGATTTTTATATAATAGTTTTTAAATCGAAAAAGAATCTCCGCGTATCTGCTAGACGAAGAAAACCTAAACTGAAAGAAGAGCTGATAATGAAAAAGGGTTCGTACCTATATAATATTTACTGTGATGTAATTTGAAAACATAGTGTTGTTTCGCTGAGTTGTTCAAATTCAACTTTGAAAATCAATAATTTTACATTAGTTGACTGTAAAAATCTTAAATAAAATTAAATAATGGCTGATAAATAAAATCAGTTTTATAACTGGCTCCTTGGAAATGTTTTAGAATTACCGTAATATAAGGTAATTTCATTGTTCCCAAGTCTCGTGGATATGTAATTTTTCCATAGCGTATACCATAATAATTAAAACATAACCGGAAAAGTAATTTTAAATGTAATTTCCTACTATTGTTTGGATATAGGTGCCCACAAAACGGTTTATTCTTTTATATTTGTATGATTTGATTTATTTGGTTGTAAATACAAGTAGTGGAAATCAATTGAAGAACGTGCTTTTTTTTTTTTCTGATTTCTGATGGCCACATCACATTGTGGGGTTCGTTATTTTTTCTTAGCAAAATATAAAAAATATATCAATAATTTGTATGAAATCGGGTAAAAAAGCTCATGAGTTGACATTACAGATGCCAGGACTATAGCGGTAGTCAACATGAATCAGATAATAATAATCCATAAATGAAATTTATATTTTTTTAAAACTAGTTGGTTCATTTTGTGTGTTTTCAAATTTCAGTGATCCTTATTGTAACTACACTCATTTGATATACTGCAGGTGGGAAATCCCAACACTGGGGGTATCTTGATTTTTACAAAACAGGGGTCTTAGGCCTAAAGAGGCCAACTTTTCCCTCGATTGGTGACAGGTATATGGAGTACAACAAAACATAATAAAATGAAAACGAAACTTCAAAAGGGGCGCTGCGGTGAAATTTCCCACCCGGAGATATACGAAATGAATGTAGTGATAAACCAAAAAGGACCACCCTGTTCTATGATATATAAATAATATTTGGAGTTTAATTGAGTTTTGAAGTAGGCTATTAGTCCAGTCAAATGTTTTTGAAATAAGGCTTGAAGTGGAAAGTTTATGGGTAATTTTTTTTTATGGCTTACTTTATATTGTTTGGGGTGCTGAACACGAATCTGAAGTTTTCCAACAAAATTTCCACCGGCAAATATGAGAAAAAATAGAAAAAAGTAAGAAAGTTTTAATTTTTTTCATTATTTGGCTTGTAACTTGCAAAGAAAACATTTTAAGCAAAATACCTTTTACATTAAAATAAAGAGGAGAAAATGACCTACAATTATGTCCTTATGTTTTTTTGTCATACGTAAGGTATCCAAAAAGGAATTTAGCCAACTGGGGGCCAGACCCACTTCTCCGCAAAAATATGTTTGTCATACTTTTTTGTCAATAACTCGAAACTATTCATCTGATTAAAAATTACTTTTTTTCATCTTAAGAGATGAAATGTACTATTTGACTCTTTATATGAAGTTTTAGTCGAGTCTCTTGAATAAACATGCCGAAACGCTAAAAAAATCCGTACTGTTGTAAAATCCACGTTTTTTTGCACATTTGTCACTATAACTCCGAAACTATTCGTCCGATTAAAATTACTTTTTTTCAACATAAAGACGATAAAATGTACTTTTGGATTCTTTATTTATAGCGTGGGTTTCATAAAAGTACGAGACCTTTAGCGTTCTGGCGTGTGTATTTCGAGGGACCCGATTGAAACTTCATATATACAGTCCAATAGCAAATTTGACCACCTTTTAGATATAAAAAGGAAATTTTGAATCGAACAAGTAGTTTCGGAGTTACTGCGAAAAATGTGCCAAAAAAACGTGGATTATACAACAATACGGGCTTTTTAGCGTGCTTTTTAATGGACATTATTAGAACTTCATATTTAATATTCTAATAGTAAATTTAACCATCTTTAAGATGAAAAAAAGTAAGTTTTAATCGGACAAATAGATTCGGAGTTATTGACAGAAAAGTACGACAAATATATTTTTGCAGAGAAGTGGGACTGGCACCAGTTGACCAAATTCCTTGTGGATACCTTACGTCTGACAAAAAAAAACTTAGGGACATAAATTGTAGGTCATTTTCTCCTCTTTATTTTATAATAGAACAGTATTTTGGTTAAAATGATTACTTTGCAAGTTACAAGCAAAATAATGAAAAACATTTAAAGCTTTTTTACTTTTTTCTAATTTTTCTCATATTTGCCGATGGAAATTTTGTTGGAAAACTTTAGATTCGTGTTCAGCACCCCCAAAATATAAAGCAAGACATAAAAACAATTACCCATAAACTTTCTAGTTCAAAATACCTTTTTACTGGACTATATGTAAAACATCTATTCGATAAAATGCAGTTGTTACCAGGCAACGGTTTGATGAATGGAGCAGTAAAAAAAACACTAGGTTTTTAGTAAGTATAAATCTCACACTTTGCAATTTTTTAATACTTTTTCTTGGTCGCGTATTAGATAGTTTTATTAAACAAAACATTTTTTTTTTTAATACAATTTTTTTTATTCATTGAAATATTCTTATAAAATTAAAACCAAAATTTATAACTTAAAATAAATATTAAAAAAAAAAAAAAAAAAAGTGATATGATGTTCGATAAATCATAAGGAAGAAAAAAGCTTTGAACCTTACTGTAAACTAAGTTTTTCTCAATTCCTACCGAACCCTAATTCATCAGGTTCCAGAGAATATAAGAATCCAGGGCATCTGTGGTATTGGAAATCAGTAAGGAATTATATGCAGTTGGTTCAGTAGCTGAAAATTTCAACTAAATGTGGAAAACTAAACACATGTTTTGGTCCTAATGATTATTTACTTTGACACTTTGATTTCCGTTCTTCGAATTATTAAACAAGTTATTTGTTCCAGTGAAATTTAATCCAAAAGGGTATTTTTAATACATAAAGTATTCATAAATATCATTTTTTGTTGGTTTATTATTTTTAATATCTCCTGGGTTTAAAAATGTTTATAAATTTCATAGATAATCTATAGCTTTAAAAAGAGTTTTTTTTAGGTTTTTTTTTTTTTTTTTTATTATACAACAACCTAATATTTTTTGATTTGCAAAATTTTTTAAAATATATTCTTAAATGTACATTAAATTTTGTTGGCCCTCCTGTCGGTTTTTTCACTTGGGGAGACAAGCTGACTGGGAGCTGAAGCCCTTCCCACATATCAATTAAGATTGTTGAATTTTTTTTCAATTCGCTAGGATTGTTAAAAAATATAACTGACTATAACCTTTTTTTTAGAATAATGTATTCTAAAATAATTGACAAAAAAAAAAATAAAACGTAGCGTGAATTTAATGGGGTTTTTATTACCAAATTTTAAGACAATATTGATTGTAGTGTGATCAAAAAATCGGATTTTTTAAGACAAATTCAAAGGATTTTTCATTTTTCAAAAGTATTCTTTAAATTTTGAGTGATTATAATTTTAGTATTCTATTACTGAAACCTTTAAACAATTATTCGTTATATTTCATTGATTATAGCATCATTGGAAGATTTTTTGTCAGAATAAAAGATTTCTGAATTTTTTTTTTTTTTTAAATTGCATTGACTCATTTTGATTTAAAGTTCTACGCTGCATCTGGAACTGATAAATTTATCTGAGTTTCGTTTTTTCCTGTACCGGAAAAAAATGTTTTGATAAGGTTGACAATATGAGGAAAAATTATATTTTCACATCTCGCTGAGAAACGATAATAATTATGAATTTAAAGGAACCAAAAACAAGTAAACTAAGAGAAATTAGAAAAAAAAAAAAAAACATTTTGCTAGTACCATCTATTTTTTTTTTTTTTTTTTATAAATTCATTTATTGAAATTTACAACTGTACAAATATATACATCAAGTAAATGAGTTGATAAAGATTACAATAATATGTCAAAACTTGAAAAGAACTACTCGTCAGTAGGACTTCAGTAAAAATTCTACACTATAAGGTCTTTAGGCCATCTTCTTTTCAGACGCCTCGGAGGATTATCGGGAATAGAATGGGAAGCAAGTTGAGAGACTAGTGGATTTGTGTGATTATGGAGTTTACAATGAAAGGTATCTGGTTTGAGCTAAATCAGAAACATATGGGACATTAAGATCAGACAAATTTTAATTTTAATTATAGTTTTGTACTTTTCTATTCCCGATAATCCTCCGAGGAGTCTTTTAGAGTAGAATTTTTATTGAAGTGCTACTGATGAGCAGTTCTTTTCAAGTTTTGACATGTTATTGTAATCGTTATCAGCTCATTTACTTGATGTATATATTTGTACAGTTGTAAATTTCAATAAATTGATATAAAAAAAATTTAATTTTTTTCAAATGTATGTCAAAAATGTATGCTGTAATTACTGAAGCATTTGAATTTTTAAATAATACGGCCAGACAATTGTACTTGTAATTGTGCATTATTATTCTTAGGGGACTTTAAGTCCCAGAATAATGTTTATTTTTTCATTCATTCATTCAATATTTATAAAAGCTGTGAACAATTATTTGAAGGGCTAAATTATATTTATTTCATTATCAGGACGAACTGTCGTCAAAAATTGACAGATATTTCTTCATAATAAAATCTGGAAATTTTAAAAACTCGTTATGAGGACTTTTATTTCTTTTGATTTAAAGGTCTCCGCTGAATCTAAAACTGAAACTGATAAAGTATCTGAGATTTTCGTGTACCGGGAAAAAAAAAAAAAATCATAAGACACAAAAATTGAGGAAAATTCATAGACAATTTTTAAAAAGGTCTATTTTATTACATAACTTTATTGCGGCTGTATTTTCACTCATCGATGTTTATAATAACTGTGAACAATTATTTGGAGGGCTAGTTTACAAATAAAAATAGTTATCGTGTACAACAAAAAGGTGATGCAATAGAATGTTATAGAACTGGTTCGTTGAATGTTTACGGTTGGCCGGGACGTGGTCAACAAACCCTGAATGTCTGCAGAACTGACTGGGCCCCTTCGCTTCTTTCGCAACACCGACCTCTTTCCCCAAGGACAACGGTTATCTCTTGTGCATTCCCCCCCCCCCCCCCCCATAAAGGGTTGAAAGGTCCTACAATAAATCCTCATTTATTAAAAACAATAAAAATTAATAAATATTTTTTTCATTAACATATATCTAAATATATATATATATATATATATATATATATATATATAAATATATATATATATATATATATCTGGACTAGTGAAAACAATAGATCATAGATCTACCTATAATCAGCTGATTTTACATCTAATGCTTCTGATAAGGAAACTCAGCAAATTTTCGATTCGTGCAACACCACTGTGTCAAAAAGCTCCAACAACTAAAAAATGTAGGCAAAAGGTGACTTTTTAATACGCTTTTATTAACTTGACCTGTATGTAACGAAATCTTTCATCTTAAGTTTCACTAACTTCCAGCAATCTGACTTGAAAATTTGCATACGTTTCGACGACCAATGACAACACAATAATTACACAATTATGTTCTAATGTTCTCACTTAGTCTAATTAAATTACCCCAAAATGGTCTGCCTTGCAAAAGGTGAAGTAGTAGGTTTTATGTTTTCATATGGTCCAGATGGGTCCTGAGAATAAAATATCGAAAATGAAACTAAATTTGATAAGGGGAAAATGTTTGGGGGCAGAAAAACCCAAACTTTTTGAACTTTTTTCAGATTTTGGAAAAAAACATATAGAAAAATGCTTTCGATCGAAAAATGTTATATTTACAAAACAAAAGTTTATTAAATTGTGCGTCTAAAAACATCCCTTAAGTCGAATTTTATTTAGGCGTTTAGCCACAATAGATTGCCAAACGTCGACGAATTTCGCCAACTTTCAGAAAAAAGTTAGTTTTGGTCATGTTTAAGAATCTATAACGCTGAAATGGCTAGTCCAATCAAAAAAATGCTATTTACTATAAGTTGTAGAACATTAAATTTTGTGTTAGATAGGATTTTTTAAAGTAAAAATATACCCATTGCTACTCTGAGATATGTCAAAAAAAAATGTTGATTTTGGATAAACGGTGTTGAAATTGCAAACTAATCACGAATAGTTCAGGGAAATTAGCTTCAAACCTTGAAATTTAAAAATTAAAAGTTGTTTCCCATATTTAGCTTCTTAGTTATATTTGCTATAAAAGCGTGTTTTTCTAGTTCTTTTTTTTTAACTATAATTTTTTTATTTTATTTTTTCATTCAAACCAATATAACTCCTAAATGGTAGGTCCTAGTGACAAATACTACATAACAAAAAATATTCTCCATGCAATTTCTGATCAGAAAACTGTCGGAAAACTTGCGATCAGAGCAAGAGTGTGTCAAGAAGTTACATTTTTTGGTGTGAAAAAAACGTTACACCAGAAAACTATAGACCCTTAGCCGAAAGAAATATCCGTGTCGATATCTCTTTAAATAATTACAAAATATAACTAGGTTTGTTTCACTCGACAAGTTTATTTTACCAGCAGATACAATAGATTTGAATGGTTCTTTGGATGAAGGGGTTAAGTCACATTTTTTTTAAAAGTACGATCTATTTCATTGGATGAAGAATTTATGTGCAAAAGTGTTAGGTAGTAAAATCTTTACATTTCAGAACAAGTAGAAAAAAATACGAAGATGAAGGGCTATGTAACATTTTCCTGCTAAAGGGAAACATAAAAAAAAAATAAATAAACATAAATTACTCTAAATTGTGTTTTGTTACATAACCCCTTCATCCACCAAGCCCTTCATTTATTATTTATGTAATACAGTCTTTGTAAAGACAGTATTGTATAACGGCGAGAATGTAAAATAAAATAAAATTCTTTCTTTTTTTTATTTTCTATTTATTGATACTTACGACTGAATAAAATATATTCAAGTAAATATGCGAAAATATGATTACAATGACATGGTCCTTAAACCATCTTCTTTTCAAACGTTTTAAGTAAAAAATATCAACAATGAATCATACACAGGATAAATTAAACTTTTTAGCCGCATAATATTCTAAATGTTCTAGCTGTTTATTTTCTCTAAACAGCGTTCAGGCTCGCTTCAACTTCTGGTTACTCGCACTATGTTATAAATATTTGTATCCTTGACCGACTGACCATAATATCAAGTTCAATGTTATCGCATTCATTTAACATATATTAATTTTTTTGCTTAATTATTATTCGCAACCTGTCTGATGCCATTGAGAGGTCAGTGGGGTACTCCGATGTAGGTCTTGTACAAACAGGTTTGAACTTGAAACAAGTGGTTAAAATTGGTACGTTCCGGCAGAGCATATTACTGGTTTTTATTATTAATTATTTATTATTTATTGCTCATTTAATAAATCTAAAGTCTAATTGTAATAATGTTAAAAAATATATATATACACATACACAAACATACACACACACACACACACACACAATATGGCTTGGTTTTAAGATTTCCTACCCCCCCTTTTTTTTTTTACATATATTTATATTTTTTTTAAATATTTTATATTCTATTAGTTATTACTTTGTTATAATTACTCCCTTTGTTATTTATATATATTTTATTACTTCATATTGTATACACAAATTAATCTGCGAAGCACAATTTTTTAATAAATTAAAAAATAAAATAAAATAAGTAAATGAAAAAAAACAATTTTTAAACAATTCATCAAGAATAGTAGAGAGATTAGAATTTATGTGTATATTTATATGTCATATAAATTAGATCATATAAAGTATAAAAGGTTACAAAATAATAAATACAAATAAAGCAAAAAATAAAATACGTTCAACCAGTTTGAAATGATAAGTAAATTTATCAATTTATATATATATGTATATATATATATTATATATATATATATATATATATATATATATGCATATATATTCAATATATGTATTTCTATATTTTAGTTAAGAGCCCGATAAAATTAAATAATTTTTTTTTTTGCTATTTTATTGTATCCAGTTTGTTTTGGTATTGCTTCTGGTTTTACTCTCCCTTTGCCCATTTATTCTTTATTTATTTCCAAAAACAAGTTTCTTATAAACATTGATTGTGAGCACATATAGTTAATATTCATTTATTTTTATTATATACTTTACTTATTTTTCTATTAATTTATTTTTATTTTTTTAATAAATTTAATTTTGTATTAATTGATGTTTATTTCTGTTATATTTTTGTTTAAAGTATTTTCTCTTTATTTGTCTCATTTTTTATATAACATATGCTTTGTCAGTTCCATTAATCAACTTTATTTAATATCACAACTAAAAATTTGTATTTGGAGTAAGTGCAATTTAATTGAAAACTAACTGTGCTTATGTCTGTATAACAAAATCTCTCTCTCTCTCTCTCTCTCTCTATATATATATATATATATATATATATATATATAGAGAGAGAGAGAGAGAGAGAGAGAGAGAGAGAGAGAATTGGATTTCTGATGAATTTTTAGTAAAATAAGTATTTTTTTCAAAATTAAAGTGATTATGGTTTTATTATTTTCTTGTTTCATTTTTGTGAGACTTCTTTTTTTTTTTTTTTTTTTTTTTTTTTTTTTTTTTTCTATTCCTCTAAAAGAAGAAACAAAATAATATTAAACACATGCATGAATAAACATATATATATACACTATAAGAAAGGGAACGGAATTATTACCTTTTTCTATCTAACTTATAGCTACAATAGACTATTTACAGTATTTACAATTTATTCATACTAAGAGATCACAGTATGACATATTATTATTACTCCTTATTTATTAATCAAAATCTTTAGCACGGTTCTCTTTGATGATCATCACGAGAGGGATGCTAGAAATTATTTCTTCCTCTCGAAGTGTAATTAAGGGGCGATTTTTTGAGAGTATAAAAATACTGTCATTAGTCTCGTCCCAAACGAGCGTTCGTTAATTTTTTTTTTTTTTTCAAAGGGGGAGAAAAAAAAAATCAATACTCTTCGGGAGTGATATATTGTGCGAAAGAGGGAGTCCAGTTATAGGGAAGTACCACACGTGCCACCAAAACAGACGGCCATACACCGAAGGGGGCGTTCACCCAGGCACGCCCCTTCGGGGGGCGTGGCCTAGCTGACTTTTTGGGAGCCCCAACAGCCAATGGGAAGCCTTCCCTCTGCCGAAACCAAAATGTTAGCCTCCATGATTTCAGTGAGTCTGTAGCCCTTGCAAGAAGTCGATGAGTGCGCGCTGCGGAGAATTCCTTCCTCTTCACCAGTGACTAACTCCTGCCAAAATTATGTGATATTTTTAGGAAAATTTAAATCTCCTGCAATCATAAATCAGTTTATATTATAAATTTATGGTATGATTTTTTATCTTGTATACTTATATTTTTTTTTTTTTTATTGAATTTAAATGTAAATACATATTAGTCATATAGTTGATTTTTTTTTTTTTTTATAATTATTCTGATTATAGTTATTAATTCTCCCTAAATTTCATCCTAATTTTTTTTTTTAAAGCAAAGAAAAAATTTTAATTCATAAAATATTTAGGAATGAGACAAACAGTGCTTTTCGACAATCTTTTATAAATTGCGATTATAGATAACGCCTGATTTGATAATCCAAGACTTATGCAATACATTATGCTGATTCTTTTGTTTATAATCTCGGTTTTACAAACAATAATCAACACCAAACTAATCAATTCTAAATCCTCTTGAATTAAATTGTTTTTTTGTTTTTTATTTCATTGACAGCGATAATTAATAACTCCACTTATATTATATTATTAATTAAAATACGTGTCGGAGTAAGTTATCTTTGACAAGTTTGGGTATCGGAAGTAATTTTTAATAATCGTTCACTTTAACTTCTGAGCTACTAAGGTCTCTAAAAGTCTACTAAGGTATCTAAAAAAATATCATTTGAGAAACATTGCGAAGACTTGGAATTACTTTAATTTTTACATAGATTTAATTCAGAAACGTCTTTGCAACAATCGGCACGGAACATGAACTCCGTCAACTATATCATAAAAGCTAACTTCAATTTTTTTTAATATAATAACAATTTATTAGTGGCTATTTAGATAATTCAATTTTAAAATATTATTTTAAAAATAGAAGAACACTATATTGTCTCACATAAGGAAATGTATTTGTAAGTGCTTTATGTTAAATACAATCGTATTGTTTTATTTTTTTTTTATTTAAATAATTTTATTTCTGTTTTGTGTTATAAAATTTCATATCAAAATACTTGACAACTAATTTCTTGGAATTTTTAATTATGTTTAATTATGTGATCGATTCCAGGAAATTAGTTGTCAAATATTTAGCTATGATTAAATTTTGCCCAATTCTGTCGAAGAAGCATGAAACAAAAAAATATTACATTTCAAAAACCCTAATACCTTGTTTGTTTTTGATTTCTTTCAATAGAGAAATAATTATAAAACATTTAAATAAAAAGAAATAATTAAAAACCTACAATTATGTTAAAATAAAAAAAAAATAAACTAAATAACACATACTATATTTATTGTAGTTAGAAGTAGTTTATTGATTAAGTTTAAAATATTTAGTGCCAGCAATGTTTAGTTTCTCTACAAGTTGTTCAGTCGTTATTTTTAATACAGCAGATTTATTATATGCATATTGTTGTAAATTATAAATAACAAAAGAAAAAAAAAAAGATTCAAAAGGAAAAATCTTTACAAAAATGGAATACTAATTATATTCAAAAACTTTTTATATTTAATACAACATACAAATTAAATATTATAATTAAAATATACCATGATTTGATGGTAATATTATTAAAACAAATGAATTAATACAGTTTATTTCTGAATTTCTTTGACAATTATACAATAGCCAAGGTCTCGAGATTATTTCTTTAAATAAATTAATAATAATTTAACACTAATTATGAATATAACAACCATATTGGTTATATAATCTGCTTCTCAAATAAATAATTTATTTCTGAAATCATAAAGTATATTTATTCAATACATATTAACATATTTCACCAATATATTAATTAAATGTCTGGTATAATACTAAAACGTATTTATAAATTTTAATAAACGCTGTTATTTCTTAAAATCAACAGATATTATAAGTATAAAATACACCATCTATTGAATATATTTTCAAAAAATGGCGGGCTATGAATCTATCTATTGGCATACAAAAATTCAATGAAATCTGGATTTATCATAGATTTTGGAAATAAACTTGGCCGTTTAAATGTTTGTATTTTACAAATTTTAAGATTTTAAATTCTTTTTCAAAATCAAATTTATAAGTCATACAAATTAAATATCTTTATTCTAATCTGGTTACTAGAGAACTATGCAAAATTTTACCTTTCTTTCCCCCCCCCCTATAATTTGTGTTGATTATATTTTTTTTTTCCCATAATTTGTGTTGATTATATTTTTTCCCCCTATAATTTGTGTTGATTATATTTTTTCCCCCTATAATTTGTGTTGATTATATTTTTTTTTCCCCATAATTTGTGTTGATTATATTTTTTCCCCCTATAATTTGTGTTGATTATATTTTTTTTTTTCCCATAATTTGTGTTGATTATATTTTTCCCCCCTATAATTTGTGTTGATTATAATGTTTTTTTTTTTTGTTTTTTCAGATGAAGGTGTAAGACATAGGAGGAGCCCTCACAAGCCATTCCGGCTAACCAGCTCCAAGGTAATTTACACAAATTAATTTGTTATTATTAATTAAGGTAATAACGAATTTCTTAATTAATTTAATTAAATAACGTTTATTAAATAAAATATTAATTATTTAGTATTAGTTTTTATTGGACAGCGCTGTAATTTTTAGTCAATAATAACTAGTAATTTAGTTTAAACTGCGTAAAAATATTTATTGAGGAAGTCCAACAAATAAATAAGGTATTCTGTTTTTAACTGGAATGATAGGTCATGTTCCTGAGATAACGTTGTTCGTCTTTGCTTCCTAGTTAAGTTGTATTATGTCAATTTGTAATTTCCTGATGTAATTCATGTTTATTTTTCATATCGTACAAATTTGATATGCAACCGATTATTCTTTTTATAATGTAGGTTTTTGAGAGGTATCAGCGAATGGGATTTAAAAAAAAAAATTATTGTTGAAATTAACAAAACATATTTTGTAATTTGAAAAATTTAGTATCTTTGATGACCATCATCAGAAAAAAACAACAACAATGAATAAAGAAGAAATAAATAAAACGCTCATAATAAGTGAAATTAATTAATAAGTTATGTAAAAAAAAAAATTAGTGTTTTTGTAAAAACATTGTGTTTTCTACTTGACACATTTAATTTATTATGTAGTTTTCATTTATTTCTTCTTTACTCATTGTACCTTTTTTCAATTTTTTTTTCTTCTTTTTTTTCTATCGAATGGGCCAGCAGAGGACCACGTGCCAATTTCAATTCTTTCTCCCTTGTTCCTTTATTATACTTTCATCTATTCACTATGTTTCCTCTTTCTGTTCTCAGACCATTTTTTACCAGTCCTTTTCACTCTCCTGCTTTGGAATCTCTCCATTTTCAATACTTTTTGCATTAAGTCTTCTCTATTATTTATTTCTTCTATTTTTATATCGTTTTTTTTCTAAATCCCTTTTTACTTCATTGACCCAGCTTGTTGTGGATTTCTTACCCCACAGATATCTGAAAATCTTACTTGTCACATTTTCTGCATTACTTCGTAACTTCCAACCTCCTACTGTGTTTTGTGGGCCTAATATTTTCCTCACGATTTCCCTTTCTAGTATTTCTAATTTATCTAAATTATAGTTTAATGCCAGACATTCACTTGCATATAGGCATTCTGGCTTCACCATTGTGTTTTAATGCCTTACTTTTACATTTTTGGATAGGTATTTTTTATTGTAAAGATCTTTGTTAATACCATACTTGTTTTCAGATATTTTGGTGCATCCTGAACGTTTGCTAGAATTTTTTATTTTTCTGTAGAAATTCTTATGCCAGTTCTGCTGGCTATTTCTTCCAAGACATTTACTTGGGTCACAGCAGACGTAACATTTTCAGAAAGTATAGCAAAGTCATTGTAAGCCAGACAATTTATTTCGATCTTATTGTTTCCTCTCCCTAACCTTATTGGCGAAATTTTGAGTTCAGTAAGTTTTTCGTTCCAAATACTCACTGTTCTCTCTAGGACACAATTAAAGTGAATTGGGGAAAGTCCATCACCTTGTCGTTTTTATTTTGAAGAGCTGTGAGATCTCTCCCATAAATTTCACTTTAGAGATTGTGTAAGTGTTTCATGGATTAGGTTTGCCGGTTTAGACTTTATGCCAAATTCTCGAATTATTTTATTTATCGTTTCTCTTTCAACAGAATCAAAAGCCTTTATTTTTTTATTTTATTTTATATTTATATTTACATATATATTTACATTATTTTTTTTCTTTTTTGATTCTGTATTTCACTATTTCGATATAGCCAAAATGTTGGCAAATTATAAGTATGCTTTCAATAATAATTTCAATATAATTTCAACAATACTTATATTATTAAATCCCATTTACTTATCTCTTTCAACAACCAAAATTATACATTTATGCAACCAACCAAAACACATGTTTTCTTTTTCTTTAATCGCCTTTCTATCTTTACGAAATTTGCGTTAACGAGAGCGTGATAATAAACAATATGTGGCATAATTATTTATAAATTTTCAATTTATGCTTTGTAGGGCTTCTTTTTTATAAATATTTTTTAATATTAAAAAGTAATCTCTACAAAAAATAAATTAAAAGTTTTCCTCAAACCCTCTTGAAATTTTGTATTATTTCCCTTCGATGATACTTGAAAACTGTCAGCGATAAAAATTATTTTTAAAATATCCAAGCCTCCTCTGGATATGAAACCTGCTAGTTGCTATCTGAAAAATAATTGTAAGAACTAAAACCATTTTCAGAAGTTTAAAATGTAGTGCTCATCAACAATTAGATTTTAGATTATTTCATTCCATTGTTAAGTTAATGGTTATCGCATTAAAATTCGCAGGAAAATAATATTGTTCGACCGTTTTCCTGTATGTCGAAAAAGATTTCGACAGCGCTTGGCGTCAAGGTCTGGAGTGAAAAATAAAAAAACATCTTTCAACTTCTATCTTATAGTGTAATTCTCTCTGATCGCATATTCTTTATATAAGACTTCATTTTCCCTTCCTTTAACTATAATGAGCTGGTGTTCCTCAAGGTTCCACTTTTCTATTCCGTGTATATAGCTTACATTCCTCGGCGCCGTCTCACAAACACCCATACTTTTGCCAATGACTATCCTTTCTAATCTGAACGCTTCTATTATTTCTTCCACTTCCCAATGAATCCACTTATTATTTCTTTAATATTAAATATAGAAAGATATACTATTAAATTAGACAGAGCTCAATTATGTCATTAGCAATAAAAAAGTTACATATCACGGAATAGTCATACTCTGAAGATTTGGAATGCATAAGACTATATATAGTACGGGAAAAATCAGATTAAATTAGTTACTGCAATTTCTGATTACATTAAATAATGGACATGTTTTACTTAATCTAACGTAATTTTTTTTTCCAAAACCCCGTTTTGTTTTTTTTGTTTTTCGATTATATATTAACAATTATCCAAAAGGATAATTATATCTAGTAGAAACTGGATCTAAAACCAAATTCTGCAATGATTTTCCGTGTTGAATTTTTCTTTCTTCTTTTTTTTTAACTGAACAAATGTATGTTATAGACAAATATGTCGATATCAAATTAAAATAAATAAAACCGATGCTATAGAAATCTAGGAAAATACTAAGCCTACCGGTAGGCGCCATGTTGGATGTTTACGTAGAGATGTGCTGCCCATCTTCACCTTTATAATTGTCTGTGATATTTTTCTCCTCAACTTCCTCCGATTCATTCCAAATACAACCTCTTTGAAATACGTCGGTCCGTTTTACTTACGTGCTTATTTATAAGAGGATGTGCTTTTCAAAAAAGAACTCAGACCTTTTTTCCCTGAAATGTTAACAAGTTTTAAGACCATTTTTTTATTTTTTTTTATTTTAAGGTGAACTCCCCGTCAAAAGTATTGCAACACCCATAATTCTCGATAATTTCCTGGTTCTTACCTTAATCCATACTTGTTTTATATTCATATTAATATTATTTATTAACCGTGAGATATCAAGGATTAGGCACATCAATGTTTTTCCCTGCTAATAACAAATGATGTAATTTAAGATTATTTTTTTCCAACTTCCTTCAGTTCATGTTTATCATTCGTTTCATTATTTTCAAGTATGCCAAGACTAGTGGAAGCTAGTGATGGGTCGTTCTGGGTGGAACGGAACTTGGAACTGGTTCCAGCTTTCAACTGGTTTGGAACGAAACGAATCGCTTAAATTTTTCGTCCCACCTGGAACGAAAACCAACGACAAAACATCTCCAAACCGGTTCAAAGCTGGAAACAGTTCCAAGTTCCGTCCCCCGGTTTAGTAGAGTTTAGATTGCATCTCTCGTTTCGTTCCACCTAAGGTCGTTCCGTCTGCTTTGTTGCGTTGATCCTGCCGCTGTTAATTTCCTCCTCCATCTCCATCGATCCACTATCTCGGGCATGGGCATCTTCAAAATAAACCGCTTTATTTGAAATTTTCTGTTCTACCGAAGGAGCTCGGCTTCTTCTTTCTGATTTAGAGAAATGGACCACACAAGGTTTTACTGAATATGTAAATAAATGATTTTTTTGCTATTTGTTTATAAGCTAATGGAGCAGTCATAAAAATTGATTACTCCTTTTTTCTCGGAACCAATGCAGATGGAAAATTCTCGCTCAATTGTGAACTATAGTTGAGTTAACTCCTCCCCCCCCCCCCCAAAAAAAAAAAAAATTATTCATTTTTTAAATAAGTATACTTAGCTATTTAAACCTTAATATTATAGTACCTTTACAATTTTTAATTATAAAATAGAAGGAGGAGGTTATCAGTTCGAAGTCACAAAAAAGGATGTAACGAAAATGCATGGTACATAGGTAGTAGGTTAGTCAAACTGACGTGGAACAAAAAATGGAACGGAACGAAAACTGGTGAAAAAAGATTTTTTTTTTTTTTAAATGTTGTCTGAAAAATACATAAACATGATAAAATATTTATAAAACTGTTTTAAATGTATTATTATTCCGAGCTGATCTCCACTATATAGCATCTATATTTTTTCAAGTTGTTTTCTGGACCCGCTGAAAATATTCATTTCAATTCAATTTACATTTGACAATCAAAAGGATCGAATTGCTTCATTCAACAATTAAATGAAATTTATAATTAATCGTAATCCGAAACAAACAAAGTTGAGAGAAAGCATTTCAAACATGATTTTTTTTTTTTTTTAAATTCAAGCCAATATAGCTTCCAAACGGTAGGTCATAGTGACAAATGTTATATAACAAAAAGTTTTCTGATGATGGATATGTCAAATTTTAATCCGAGCAACACCAACAATCCTAGAGCTGGCAAAATGTTACATTTTTGTTGAAGATGAAAAAAATTTATTCCAAAAAAGTATAGACCCCAGCTAAAAGATATGTCCATGTAAAAAAAGTACTGTTTTTTGTAATGCAACTCAGAAGTCTGTATTTTATTTGTATATGTGTGTGGTATATGTAAACATATGTTGTGATTTTAAACTGAAAACTATATAGTATAAGGTGGACCCTTGGATTAGGAACATCTGGGATGCCTGGAAAAGGTCCAACCCTTGAGGCAGATAGAAGTCAGTTAGCTTCAATTCAAGCCCCAGCTTGGAGTCTCCAGGCATAAAAGAGCATATATATTTGTGTGTGTGTATAAACATATACATAACTATCTTACACACAATAGGTAATAATAATGTCCTATGTACACCCTATTTTAAACAGTGTTTGCTTTCTTGATTTTTTTTTTTATTAACATTTCGGTCCTCACTCAAATGGGATCCTCTTCAGAACTGGAAAAAATTACAAAAATCTTTCCTAGCATTGGCACTCATCCAGTTATTAATAATATAGAATTTGAGAGATACATACTAAGATATCTATCTATATATATATATATATATATATATATATATATATATATATATATAGATATATATATAACAACTTATATCATAGACCCTATTAAAATCAGAACTAATAATTACTAATTTGTTGGCAGGTCTGTACACTAATGGGTCTAGTAGTAGACCAAGGAGTGAGGGAGGGAGATTCCCCAGGACTCCCTTCTAGCAACACCTCCATAGAAATAGACCGAAGGTCACATGATATATCAAGAAAACAAGGTAAATTTTAATATATAAAATTAGTTAAATTATTTAAATATATATTCATTCTATTATTAAGTTGCTCTCTTTAAATATTTTACTTATAAAAGAAACACATATTTAATTCAACCCTATTAATGTTTATTTTAGTCTTATATCGTTATCATATATTAACTTTGCCTTAACTTCTTCCTCTCTGCACTTATAAATAAACCCAAATAAGTTACTGAATTTTTAACAAGGTTTTGTTTTGTTTTTTTTATATAAAGAAACTTTGTTACAGAATGTAAATTTTAGGCTGATTCAAAAGTATTCCAATGTTCTGGGGTTGTTTAGTTCTAAAGATATAACAATTGATAATATAAACTGACTTATAAAATATAGCAATACTAATTTTGTTTCATTTTCCACAGATTTAATTGACATTACTTTAAAAACGATGGTTCTTCTACGAAGAAATCAGATTCTTCAGAAAAGACTAAATGCGTTGCAGATGGAGACAAGAGCATTCGTAAAATCCGCATTAAACAACCAGAACGGCCACAGTATGGGCATTGACAAATGAACTGGATTCGCTCATTGGCTGATAAAGAGGCAGGAAGCTATGGAATCTATTGTTATTTTAATTTTCATAAACACATTATGAAAAATAAGAAAACCATGAAATGTGCTTCATAGTATCTTCCATGAAATATTCATCTAAGACCCTTTCAAGATGCACTTGGAGGCTTCGCAGTGAGACCCTGCTTATTTAACTTAACAAATCAGGACAGTCTATCATTAGATCAGTGGTGAATCTTGAGAAAAGCATAACCATTGTATTCTTCCTAGCCAACCTCTCTGATAATTTTTTTTTTTCTTATTTTATAAAATTAATACATAAATTGTTAAATATATATCATTTTTAGCCACTTAAGACATCTATTTAGTCATTAGGCTGAAATGCTATCACAGTAATAGGAAATTTCAAATGAATAACTAAGTCATAAATCATATAGCATGTTATATGATTATCTGTTTGGATGATGTTTACTAAAGGACAATGTCACTTAAGTTATGCTTCAGCTACTTAAAACTGTATGACATTTATCGAATAAAATTGTCAAGTAAACATTCATCATATAATTATTCCCTATACCGACTTATCTATATCCTTTGTTAGTTCTTAAGAATTGTATTATCTAAGCATTTCAAAACAATTTGAAAACTTAAAAGAATGTATTATTTTAAAACAAAAAAACAAATATAAAAATCACCTGTATTATTCCATCTTAAGTAATTGCCTTGTAAAACGAGTTTAATGATAAACTGACATTGA
The DNA here is from genome assembly GCA_003667255.2 of Euschistus heros. Classification (NCBI taxonomy): domain Eukaryota; kingdom Metazoa; phylum Arthropoda; class Insecta; order Hemiptera; family Pentatomidae; genus Euschistus; species Euschistus heros. The sequence goes on along the minus strand of RCWM02000401.1, from coordinate 73,971 downwards.
GAAAATCTTTTTGAGTGAATAACGGGAATTCATTAAAAGATTGTTAAAATCCTGCTATGGCTGTGTTATGTAAATAGTGTAATATAGTTACTTATATTACAATTTAGTTCCTGGAACGTTCATAATGGATTAGTCCTATCACTTTCCATCATTGCATGTGTTCTCTATATATGATTATGTGTTATTTAATCATGTAATATTCTTCTTAAGATTATTTATTTATAAATGTTTATTTGCAAAATAATTATAAGTTTTTATTTTATTTTTAATTGTAAGCATTTGTTTAAACAATTTTCATAAACGCGCATTGTTATAGGTATTCAATACTACAAACAAGTAAAAATTCTTTTTTTGCACATATACCATAATTATAAAAGCGAATTAAACTTTGTTATATAGATTTAGATTATGAAAAATCAATTGCACTTGTTAAAAAATACATTGCATAATTTGACACTTTGGTTGATTATATAGAAAAATGTTTATCGATAATGTAGTATTTTGTATGTAACAACATACCTCGAAAAGAAAACTCTTCAGATGGCACATATTTGTTGTACATATTTATTTTTTATAATTTACTTGTCAGTGAGTGGTATATTTTCGAGATATCCTAAATGACTGAGTGTGTATTTTTATTGAATCGTCTTTCCAAACATAGTAGTTTATCTCAGTAGAGCCTTTGATTTAGGATTAAAACTGGATATTCGATATTATATTATAAAAAAATATTGTGATTTTTGTGTAATACTGTTAATGACATAAATATCTAAGGAGCCGCCCAAACAATCAAAGATTGTTATGACATTTGAATTAGTTATTAAATTACAAACGATATTAGTGCCTGTAAACAAGCGAGCTTAATTCGCTAAAAATTACTAAGTGGGTGAATCATTGTTGACTATAAACGGTCAAAAATCTTCTTCAATGCGATGTCGATAATGAACCATAAGGTACAAATAATTGTGACACTAAAAAATATTGTAATTCTAAATTAGACAGTTCATTTTGCATATACATATATGAATAGCTAGTTCCATTTACAGCAATACAATTATTTCTGGAGAATATAACAAGACTATATATTAAAATACCATAAATATATGTAAATACTTTTTTAATCTATAAAATCCATAGTCATAAAGAATAACTAAATTGTGTCAACTATGATTAAAATAAAATGATTAAATTGTCATTATTTTTTATTTCCTAATGAACTGAAAAACACTTTTCCTTAATATTACTCAAACAAACTCACAGAGAGATTTCAAAAGTTTCATAATTAGTTTACTTTTGGGTAGTTCCTTTTATTTAAACAAGATGAATAGATACTGCAGAAAAAAAATTTCATTTTTTGTTATTTTCTTTTTTTAAATAAATTTATTCTATGTTCATACAATTTAAAAAGCAGAAGGATTAGGATAAAGAATTAAAATTTGGTAAATTAAACATAGATTTTGTTAATAATATAATCAAATAAAATAGTTTTAAATCAATCATATACCCTTATGTAGGTGGAGTGGAGTACCAGCAAAGGGAAAACATGTGTCTTCCCATTGCAAATTCAACCGAGAGTCTTAAAATCTTAAATTACCTCCATACCCTTCTTACGTATAACACACAACAAAGAAAGAGGGATTTCTAACTTTTTCAACAAGATGAAATAAAAGGGACCTCATCATTTGAGAGAAATAAGTTTGATCATATAGCAATGGTGGAACCGGAGAAAAAAGGAAATCATATCAAAAAATAAGCTCTAACAAGAGATGCATGAAAGAGGATCATCATGATGATTCTTGCTGTACAGGGATACCATAAGTTCATCAGTACATTATTAGGTAGGAGAAATGAAAAAAAAAAAAAACAATTAACAAAAGTAATTAATTAATAAAACAACTTAATAAAAAAAACATGCACACTTTTAAGTTAATGGGGTTTTATTTAACTTTCGATGATTAAATAAAAGAATAAATAATTATAGTCCATAATTATATGGAAATGTAAACTTATAACGTATGTATATGGAAGGAGGGGGGGTATGGAGCTATAATGAGTTCTTGCTTTGAGCCAATGTTCCCAAATACCGTGAGCAACAGTACTATAAGTATACATAATATGTGTTATTTATTTATACTATATATATATATATATATATATATATATATATATATATATATATATATAGAGAGAGAGAGAGAGAGAGAGAGAGAGAGAGAGAGAGAGAGAGAGAAGACGAATCATACAAAATAATTCTTGACACTCTAACTTTGGTTAGGGTGGCAACATCTTGTTAGCCATCAGAAGTTGGCAAAAAGGACCAATAGGAACACTTCCTAGGCTTATTCCCCTCGCAAATACCAGTGCCAGAACAAGTAATTCAGTATGTAGATGGAAATTTATTATTACACACAAACATGTGTTGCAGTATGCTTTTACTACCTTCCATTCATAAAAACAGGTTGAGATGTTAAACGTATTTAAAATTGTTTATAATAATATTACAAGCCAATCTATATATATAAAAATGAATGTGTGTGTGTCTGTCTGTTCTCGATAGATTCAAAAACCATACATCCAATCGCCGTGAAAATTTGGGAAGTTATTAAGTATATCCCCGGGAAGGTTTTTGTAAATTTTCATTTAAATCAGAGTTGGGGTTCAAGAAATATCCCAAAAATATCAAAATAATATTTATTTTTTATAAATATTACTTTAGTGCAGGTGTTATTAAACAATTACCAATAAAACATATGTTCTAAATTAATCTATATCTCCTTAGTTTTTTAGGAAGGTTTTAAGAAGAATAAAATTCCGTAAAACGATTTCAGTTCATTTTGATGTTTCAGGTTTATATGTAGGTATGTTATTAAAATAACATTTAATTAGTAATATTTGTTAAGAGTTTAACCATGAATAAATTGAATAGTTAAATTTTTACTTATAGAATTTACTTTTATAAAACAAAACTAACCGCAAAAAATACTGAACCAATCTTTACCAAATCTAAACTACATCATCTTCTTAGTTGAAAGAAGGTTTAGCAATAAGAAAATTTACATATTATCAATTAAATTGTTGCTAAAAAGAGATAAAAATATGGTACGCAGTAAATTTTGAAAATTGACCGATATGTGGTGAGTGCTATTTAAGAGGGGTTATAGTGGTACAGTGTTATATAGAGCTAGAAATTGATAATAAAATTGGTTTAATTCAAATAAATTGTTATAAAAAAAAAAGCTATAAATATTTAGTGTGACGTGTGGATACTAGGGATGTTTAATAATCGAACGATAAGTTGTTAGCACCATTCTGCAACAGAGTTTGCAATGGTAAAATTATTAAACCCATCTGTGCCAAATTTTAACTACAAAATTTTCATAGTTCTAGGAAGATTTTAAATAGTATAGTTTACTATAATAATTCTTTAGGTAATAGTCGGCTTACGAGCAACCACCAAGTTTGATCCTTACGCTTCACTTCGAGTTTAAATTTATCGATAGCTCTTTCCTATAACCTCACATGTAAAGAATCACTTCTACAGTTTCAACTTTTCAACAAATTGTGTTGTTTAGTGTGTTATATTGATATTTAGTCTCCTTAAATGTAAATAGGTGAAACAGAAGTTAACAAAATGATTTTCATAAAGGATTAAGTGTTTTATCAATTCATGTTTTCTTATTTCCTCTTATCTAATGTGTAAAAGTGTTACAAAACTTAAGAACATTAATTTGTACATGGATTTGGTGTTTTATATATTTTGATTTGTTGTTTCAATTTAAGTGATAAAATTTCAGTATACATATTTTTTTGAATGGATTCTTTGTCGTCCATAATACTTAATGTCCTAAAGTGAGACAGATTGTATAATTAATTCAATAAAACATAAAGATCTAAAAATAAATGTGAGAAAGTATATCATAGGTTTCATATTTTTTTATTTTCACTTCCCTTAAAAATAATATAGCAGAAAATATAGCAGAAATTAACATCCTAACTTTCAACATGGATTCTGTCTTATATTATATAATTCCTTATAACATGGAGAATGGACAATGTGAAAATAATCATAGATTAAGAGGTGCACTGTTGGTAATAACTATTGGTGTAATTTTATAGATTAATGTATTTTTTTTTTTAAATTTAGATGCCTGATGATGGAGTATTTTCTCCGAAACATGTAGCTACAAATGTTGAACAAATAGGAGTTATGTTAAATAAATTCTTATTGATTCTGCCTTCATATATTTATAATATCTGTGGCACCTGTGCGTAGTGGGCTAAGTATATTGAAGAAACAATGCTCAATTGCATTCTTCAATACAAGACTTTTATAGATAAACAAATTATTCTTAGTTAATCAACTATTAGTAAAGTTCTTTAATTATGAAAGCGGGCGAAGTCGCTACGGGGAAAGCTAGTATGTTATAAAAAAAACCATATTGTATTTAATTATATCAAGTCAGCTTTAATTATGAAACAAACAGTAGATATTCTCTGTCAGTTTACTTTTTGTTGGCCAGAATCTTAAAATTCTACACTGAAGAATAACAATATTTTAAAATAATTTTTCATAAAACAATAAATTATTTAGAATATTATCACTTTCACAAAAATACTTGGTTGAGTGTGATGCAGCATATTCTTCAGCAATTTTTTCCCCAATAAAGGTACACACTTTAAAGAGGCTGGTCATGGCCCAAGAGAATCTCCTTACCTCGATGTCGATCCATTGTTGAATTAACAGAATATAAATTTTCTGTCTTCGGCTCAACTCAAACTCGGCCTGGGAGCTTGGCAGTCTATATAGAACTTTACCCAATAAGCTACCTCCTTACATTTCAATATTTCTTAAATACATTTCCTGATTCAGAGAATATAGATCAGAGAGAAAAAGTTTTGATTAGCTTTATAAAAAACAAAACAAGCAAACCAAATTTATTATTGTTAGAAGATTAAGAATTAAATAATTATAAAAGCCTAAAATCATCAGTAATTAAAATTGTTCAATCAATTTTTTAACAGTATTTATTGGTATTTTAAAATTCAAATCATCATCATTTAACCCTTTGACTGCTACCAACTACTATATGAGTCAGGTGGTTGCAGTGCCCTGGGTGCTAAAGACTACTATATGAGTCCCAGTGCTTTTACGCCAAACTGCTACTAACTCTTATTGTAGTTCTTTTTCTATCGCCATCAGTGGACTGTTTATAGAAGCTGCAGTGCCACTTTAAGCTAATAGATGGCATACAACTTCAATTTCAAGGAATTTCTGTGTACCTGCTTCGGCCCTTTTTTACTTCCGTGTACTGTTTCTCTTTACCTGAAATTTTGCCTGCATATCATTCAGTATGATTTTTGCTTTAGTAGTGAATAGTAAGTGCAAAAAATTTATTAGAACTTTTGGCGGGTGCAAATGAAAGTGAAGGAGAATCTTCTTTAGATCATGACGAGGATTTTTTTTGATCAATCCGGGAATGTATCTATTGGAGAAATGCCGGGAACTAGTGGAATATGAAATATAAGAAAAAAGGAGGATGGGGAACATGAATAGAAAATGTAAAATAAATGAAGAAAAAGAAACCGTTAAATCCAATAAAAAGTACCCCGCACACGGGGCACTGCAGGTGCCTATCCTCCCACTGCACGAGCATGGCGCAGCCAAAGGGTCAAAGCTTGATGACTCATTTCTGAGTCTAAAAAAATATATTATACAAAAATTAATAACTGAAGTTAACAAGTTAATTGAGGAATCGGCTAATATTCTTATTTAACTTGGGATCATTTGCTACTTTAAAAGATGAAAAGGAAGTTTTAAGGAATCAAATCAAGAAAAGTTTTAATAACATACATATATATATATATATATATATATATTTCCCTTTTTTTCTCTTTTTTTTTTTTTCAATATTATTTAAAAAAATAGATCAAATCATAAATAAATATTTATAGTTCAAACTTGCATTTTTGTTTCTGGAGTACTAAAAAACAGCACTAAACACAACCATAAATGAAGAACAACCTAAAATCAGAGAGCATAACAAATATTTAATGTCATCTATATTTCATATATACATGATAAGGACCAATTACAAAATGATACATTACCAAATAACAAAATAAAATTATTCTAGCAAATGGATGTCTTCGTAGGAATATACACCGGCTTATTGCTTCAACACAGGTGTAAGCTTTTTTTACACTTCTATCAAAAGGAGTATGCATCATAAAACTGGGAAGTTGAGCTTTAGCTGAAAGGAACAATTGATTAAAAACTAAACTCTTACAATTATATTGAAAACTAATTAGATAATAACAAATCAAATCAAACATAAAACTTATAACAATTGAGGCCACTGGCGGAACAGAGTTAGTTCTCAGTTTTTTTTTTTTTTTGTTCATTAAAGTTTTCTCACGCTCAGTTATCATTTAAGTACAAAAAAATGTTAAAAGAATAATAGGTCAACTCAAAAGAATGAATTATTCTCTTTTGGACCGAGTTATCAATAGATTTATTTAAAAACATTGGGGTAAGGTTAGACATATTATCAAAATAAAAAACATATAAATTACAATGGTCTGAGATCCAGAGTAAACTACACATCCAAGTTTTTTAAACTTTTCCCTGACTGCATCCTGGACATTTTCATAAAATATATACAACAGTCAATCAAACTGTTTTTTTTTTTTTTTTAGTAAACATTTCTTTACTAAAAGCAAAGTAATCTGTATAGCTTACTCATAGATTAAAAATGGCTTCTAAAATTTGACTTACCATAATCATTACATTTTAAAAGAATACTTATTTAAAAAAAAACTGACCAAAATTTACAACAGTGTAACCAATTATTTTATTTTCATATATTTTTCTGTTTTAAATTATGAATGTTAATTTATATCCATCAACACCTCTATAGATTTCAAGATTCCTTTCCCCAAAATACCTGTCAACTTTTAGTGTCCTCTCTTATTTTCCCTTGCTTTGATTACGGTTGCTTGCTTTATGGGGGACTGTCAGGTGATCTCGAGATGAAGCTGAGGAGACTGATGAACTGTTTCATTATATTTATATTCGGGATCCCCAGGAGGTCACATGTTACTTGCCGTTATTCTGAGCTTGGGTGGCTTTTTCCTAAATTCCAACGACAATGTCTGGGCCATTTCCTATTCCCATCTCCAAAAACCAAAAAACGTTCCTATATTCTTGACCTATTAACTCTGCATTCTTGTATCCACCTCCTAAACACTAGATCTCAACCTTTAACCTGTATATCCCCTCACATAAAACTGCTTCCTTAGAAAAATCCTTCATCATTCATGCTACCTCCTTCTGGAATTCCCAACCCACTCCTATTCATAAAGCTGTTTTCCTTAATTCCTTTAAAAATAATTTATTTTTACAACTTTTAGACAATAAATCTTCCACAGATATGTAAATATTTAGCATTATTTTATCTTTTCATATATTGCTCATTTGCAGCAACAACAACATAACTCAAAAACAAGCTTTCGAATAATGCCGAACTTTTGACTGTATAATGAGCCATTGACCTATCTAGTTTTAGTCGGTAGAACGTTATATTTGAGCTTCAACTATTCACTAAGAAAGAGCAGGATATGTCACCATTATATGTCTACAGATTGTCCTGTAATTTATTCACAAGACTGTCCTTCTGCAAAATTAAAGTTTTTAAGTTATGTCGTTGTTGCAGCAAATGAGCGATATGATTGTATTTTATGTAATTATTGTTTGATTTTTTTTCCTGTTGACAATAAATGTCATGATTAATGAAGTATTTAACTTGTAAATAATATGGCCAGACAATTGTACCTTTAATTGGGCATTATTGTTATTCTTAAGGAACAGTAAGTCCCAGAATAAACTTTGTTATTCAATCAATGTTCTATGCAGTATTAATAATAAACATACTGTTAGTCTACTAGGTACTATATTTTGTTATTTAAATGCATGATTCATATAAAATAAACTTATAATCAACTAATAAACTTATTCTTTAAAAAAACAAAGTTTGCAACAAGTAGGATAGATTACAAAGTACATTTATTGACTACTAAAACAAACTTACCATCATCTGTGTCATTAACATACAGTGCCTGGCGGTGATTTAAATCTTGGCCATAAGAAGCCTACAAAACAATTTTTTGAAATTATTATAAGCATTTATCTGAATCATATAAGTTATTGAAAAATTTGCAGTAATATCATTAAAATAATCATTTTACCACTGAAAACAATCCTAGAATTAATACTAATCAATAAATTAGTTTGAAATAAATTTTTTTTTTTTTTTTTTTTTTTTTTTTTTTTTTTTTTTTTTTTTTTTTTTTTTTTTTTTTTTTTTTTTTTTTTTTTTTTTTTTTTTTTTTTTTTTTTAATTATATTCAAGTATAAGTACAAGGCACAGATGAATGCTTTGTAACAAAAAATCAACTCTCCAAATTTTTCTACATAGCACCTTTCCCACTCCCATCATGTCTTCAGGGAGAATAAAATGATGAGGGCTTACCTTAACCCTTTCGAGCTGTAGCCTCATCTGGCTCAGTTCTACAGTCAAATGTTCAATCGTTTCCTGCTTCTGAACAAGAGCAGCAGTCAGTTCTGGCTCCGGCCTCGTCACAACACGTTCAGATAACTGTTTACGCAGCCTTGTTAGCTCTCTTTCTCTCTCTTTCAACCTCGAATTTAGGGAACCAACTTGCCTCCATAGTTCTTCTCTAACACTATGCAATTCCTAAAAATACAACATTGATTAAGTATGTAACAAATGTGAATATAAAAAGAAAAAATCATTTAATGTTAAAATATTATGACCCGTGGATTTAAATTAAAACAATCAACAGAATTTTAATAGAACTCATTACTTGTATCAATGCTAGGCCATTTAAAATATCTAGAAATCATTATCCAATATTTTTATTTAGAGAAGAATTAAGGAAACCAACTTGCTATTTCAATTATAAAAATATTTAACAGCAGATAACAAAATTCTCTGCAACAGATTAACATCTGTTGAAATAATATTTTCATTTTAAGGGAATTCTAAAATCTGCCTTAGCTCATTTAAATGATATACTAGGCTCGATTATCAGTAAAATATTTAGCAAGCAAATAAAAATTAAAAAAAACTATTTCCAATATTGTAGAATAAAAATCGAGCTTATAATTCGATAAAATTATTTCAATAATTTATTTTTGATCTGTTTTTCAGTTTTAAATCCCAAAACAGTTAGCCAAATTAATTTTCAAACTATGAACTATTATTAAACTTGCCTTAACCCAAATAAATATTTTAAAAAACTACTACTACAACCCATGAAGGGTCTTAGGTCCACTACTTTGGTAAGGATAAACTGTTAATACGCCAACAGTTGTGAAAAATGAATTGGCCTAAATCATTCTCAACCTCCAGTTTTTTTCCCCAAATAAGGGTACATATTACATAGAATAAGGTGTGCCCCAGGACAGTCTCCTGACCTTAAAATCGATTTACAACTCAAATAATAGAAAATAAATTTTCTGCCTTCAGCCAGAAACGAATTCATGCGAAGCAGTATGGTAGACAAACGCCTTACCCACCGAGCTTCCCTATTTACATCAATATATAGGCAAAATACTAAATATAAGATAGAGAAATCCTCAACATTGGTCAAAACTGTTTGACTCTTTAGCATTATCCTCACTCACTTCAAAAGCACAAAGCTTTAACAAATGGTTCAATTCTACAGAAATTGAAATAATGGTAAATTTGAGTAACATAGACAATAAAAGTGCTTAAAAACCATCAATGACAATAATAAAATTAGTTAAGGATTTTTCCCAATACAAACTTGATAATTACTTAAATGTTCAATAACAAGGAAAATATACGAATATTTAATGATTTAATTCTACATTATTCTGAACAAATTTCAATTTCAACTTCTTATGAGTTCATAAAGGAGATTAGTAAGTTATGTCTTATCAGTAAGTTATATTTATCATAAATGGCAGAAGATGAACTAAAATGTTAGACATTTTATAATACATTAGAACCTCACTAATCCGACTGACCCCTAATGTACACTCTTCCCCAGGCAAGGTGAAGGCAGATGAGCGAGATAGTGAACTGGGTTGCCCTCTGTAGTCTCACCTCTGCTGGTCTCGTCTCTCCAGCACTCCAAAAAAGTCGATCTCAGGGCATGAGTCAAAGGGCCCTAGGGGATATGAGACACAAGGTGTACTTACATATATGTACTTGTGTGCATGCCTCTCAGTCCCTCAACACAGGTGGTCTCGTTGACGAATGCCTTGACGAATGTGTACTGCACATGTTTTTCAAAGTTAAAAGTGTATTATAATTACATATATTAAAAGTTATATATACTAGCATTTTAAAAAAGTAAAGGAAATTGGAACGTATGTTATATAAACCAATAGAGTGGTATTTTTGCATAGATATGTTTTAGGCAGTTACTTATAGATAGGACCATTGGTCAGAATAACAATTTATTGAGTTTGGTTTATAGCAAACTTACTCATTTTTAAAATCATTTATAATGAAGTAAACTCTAAACATTGTTGTTAAGGACATATAGAGCAAAAACTGAAAAGAAACAACACAATTTTGGACACTTTTTGAGAGGATTCCGAAAATTTGAAAGCCTTTTTCTTGTTTCTAGGAGCCTGTTTAAGCTACAAATTATTTTCTGCTCAAATTGTATTAAATTTAGTCTAACCTAATTTTGAATATAACAAGCTTTTCTTTAGAACCAACCAAGTAGCAGACATTGTGGGGAAATGTAGAAAAGTTCGAAATATTTGATGCTATCAATTTGCGAGTGGTGGCGGTTCAAGATCCAAAACTAGGAATTTGTGACACAAGCACAACACTAACATATCAACAAATCAAAACTACATAAATTTTTGCATAATAAAATGTACAATATTATTGGACTATTAGGATTCCACAAAAAAATATTGTCCCCCCCCCCCCCCCCCCCCCCCGGACTCCTCAGGAGGGTGGGATTGATTACCTGGAGAGTCAGACTAGTGGAAGTCAGATTAGTGAGATTCTACTGTATTGGTATTACTTCAAGGTATTATTTAATTACTCAAAACAAAACCAGTTTTTAAATGTAATTTTTACTTTCAATAATACTTACAAATAGTCCATTGAAAAAATGTTTTTGAGATTTTACTTTTTAGACTCCATCATATCTAAAATAGATTCATAAAATAAAAGCAATATACCTCAGCATGAGAAGCTGAATGTTCCTCAGCAGCTAGCCTTCGAGCAGTCTCTTCAGCCAGCCTAGCCTGAGACGATCTTAAAGCAGCAACGGCTTCCTCTCGCACACTTTCTAACCTCCTTTCTGTTTCTGATTCGGCTTTTCTAGAATTCTCAAGTTTTTTTCTGGCATCTTCCAACTCCTCAATGAGTTTAGCCTTCTCCTCACTATTGAAAATAAAACTAATTAGGCTTATCAGGGCTATATTCAGTAAAACAATCAATTATTAAAATTTTAAATTATGAATTAATTTAATAAATAAAATTAAATATATTTGTTTTAAGTTTCACTTTATCAATATGAATAAGTTGACTCAGAAGCGGGTATTGTTCGTTCGTCAAAGAATGGGCAGATCTGAAACTATTATCCTTTAGTGTCCTCTAAAAATGATTATATGGTAAGAAAGAGAGAGAGTGTCCTTTAAAAAAGGAAATGATTCAATAAATTTTCATTTATCTTAACAAACAATTAGTTTGTCGGAAGGAGAGGCTGAAAATATCCTTCGGCCATCAAAAATCATAAGATCGGGCAGATTTAAAAGTAGTATCCTTCAGAAAAGGTTTAAACGGGAATAATGTGTCCTTTAAAAAACTAAACAATGAATAAATTTTCAGCGAGTTATATTTTAAGGATACTACTGCATTTATGAATGTGGTTTTATTTGTAACATAAATATCTGGTCTTGGATAGTAAAGAGATGAAGATAAAAAAAAGAAATACTGAATGTGTTATGATAAATGATATTTTGCACAACTGACAACCAAAAAAATGGTGAATATCATTGGAAAAATTTATAACAAAGAAACTGTGATGTCACACACTACATAATCTTAATTTTTTTTTAGTTACCTACTTCATACAAATATGCACATATAGGTATCTAAAGTGGAATCAAATAAATTAGAATATGCCTATAGCTCAGGAAAAGAAGTTCAAAATTTTCTGTCAAAATATGTTTTAAGTTTATAAAAAAAATTAAATCTCTCATAGACTGAGAAAAACAATAGATCATTTTCTACTACTTTCCCCAATTTACATTTTAAAATAAAAGGATGAAATTACTTAAATTAATTATTAAATTAAATTAACAATTAATGATTATTCAAAGTAAAAAAGTTAAGAGATAATAGGGGGGTTCAATTGTCACTTTTTTTTCATTCAAACCAGTATAGCTCCTAAACAGTTTTGGTTTGCTACATAGAAAATATTCTCCATTAAATTTCTGAGAAGGTAACTGTCATCAAATTTTCAATCTGAGCAATGCCTACAGAGCTAGAGCGTTTCAAAAAAGCTCCATAACTTATAAAATGTTAGCAAACATGACTTTTTTAAAAAATTTCAGGAGAGGAGTTATAATTAATCCTTTGTAGAATCTTTGATCGGTCTAAACTCTACTTATTTAACAAATCGACTTCAATATATAGAGGTTTTCCGATAAAAACGTTGTTTTATAAAAGTGCAGTGTAAGCTAAGGAATCTTCGAAAATTCAATGTACGAGGTGTGATCAAAAAGTTCCAGGACTGAATTTTAATACATTTATTCATACAACATACAGGTTATTCAAATTTGTCTCCTTCGAAGTACTCCTCTTGGGAAGCTACACACTTTTCCCACCGGTGTTTCCACTGATCAAAGGCCCCAGAAAACTCTTCTTTAGTAAAGGTGTTTAGCAGCTCCGTTGTTTTTTTTTTTTAATTTTGTCAACTGTTTGAAATCTTCGTCCTTTCAGGTGTCTCTTGAGCTTCGGGAAAAGAAAAAAGTCGGCTGGAGCCAGGTTAGGTAAGTAGGGGGGCTGAGGAATGACAGTCATTGCGTTTTTTACACAAAAGTTACGGATAACTAATACAGAGTGAAGAGAAGCATTGTCATGGTGAAGGACCCAATCACCACTTTGCCACAGCTCCGGTCTCTTTCTTCTCACAGCATCACGCAATTTTTTGAGGGTTTCAAGATAAACAAAACGATTGTTTGACCTTGTGGAAGGAATTCATAGTAGACAACACCTTTACAGTCAAAGAAAACCGTAAGCATGACCTTCACATTTGATTTGACTTGGCGTGCTTTCTTGGTTCTTGGAGAACCCTTTGATGTCCATTGTGATGATTGGGCTTTTGTATCCACATCGTAACCAAAAACCCATGTCTCGTCTCCCATAATGACATGTTTCAAGAAGCTTTTGTCGTCATTTGCCTTTTGAAGAATCGTCGTCTGTGGATGTTCGGCCAACTTTAAACCTCTTGAACCACTGATGGCAGCATGATCAGCTTAAGACATTCTTCACCAAAAGCCTCTTGTAACATCAAAAAGGTTTCAGAAAACGTTTTGTTCAGTTTCACACAAAACTTCACACAAACACGTTGCTCTTCTTTCACATTCATTTTCATAAAATAGCCGAACTCTATAAAACTAACCTCAAACAAACTGTGCTAATGTTACTTTCAGTGATGTTATGATTGATCTGCAAACACAGCTGTGTTCCTGTTGAGTCAGGCAATACAATGCTGCCAACCGCATCGCTGTGAGACATTGCATTCCCATAGTATATAAAAAGTCCTGGAACTTTTTGATCACACCTCGTATCAAGGTGTTCTTAACCAATTCTTTGATATGTAGAGGTAAAAATAACATAGGAATGGTAGGCAGATTCAAGGGGAATAGAAAAACTTCATTTATTAAGGAATTCGCTATATTAAGGTTCCACTGTCTTACCAAAAATATTCTACATTAAATTTCTGACAAGGGATATGTCATCAAATTTTTAAACTAAGCAACAGCAACAGAGCTTGAGTGTGTCAAAATATTACATTTTTTGATGAAAAAAAAAATGTTACATCAAAAAAAGTATAGACCCCCAGCTAAAAGACATATTCATATAGAAAAAAAAATAATTTTTTACCAATCCATATAAAATGAAATGAAATTTACTACATTGAAATTTTAAGTATAATTTTAATGTTGTGAAACTTATCTGTTGTATGATTGGTATCATAAATAAAACAACTAAAATTTCATATAACCTGATCACTCTGTGATACATACTATATTAAATAAAACATTAATACAATATTTTATGACATACATACATGTGTAATTAATAAAATCCAATATAATTTATAATTAATTAAATGAGTAAAAAAAATAAATATGTTTTAGAAAAAGATCCATTATTATTCCCAGTTTTATCAATAAAATTTTCTTTAGAAATTTTATGTTATGATGTTTAAAGTTAAAACAACATGATAGTCAAATAAAAGAATGAATACCCAGCTTGTTGCAGTTCCAGGTTCACAAAACTTTCAGCATTCAAATTCCCATTCTGTTTTTTCAGCTCGTTAATAAGTTTATCTTTTTCACTTAACGTCCATTGCGCCTTTGTACGATACTTCTCTAATTCCTTTCTGGCTTCAATCACCTTGGCATTGGCCTCTGATAACTCCTTAGCACTTTCACTCCTGTCCTTCAAGAGAGTTTGTTCTAATTCACTAACTCTGAAAGATAATAACCAAAACACTAGAGTATCTACTACATTTGATATTTCTAAAATAATAGTTCTTACATTTACTAATTGAGCATATTTTGAATCTAGTTTGACTTTTAGTAAAATATTAAATGTCAAACTAGGAATTAACTAAAATAGAGGAGCAGCAAAGTATCATGAGATAAAATATCCAATTATAAGGATGGAGTTGAATATTTTTTACTGTCAAGTATGAAGTGTTTCACTCTGGGAGAATATAAAAAAACTGGGAGACTTATTTATTTTCCACCAGAGATAGACTAAACAGTTATTTTTTTAGTAATAGGTTACTACGTTACTACTCTATACCAGTAATCTGTTCTGATAACAGTAATATGTGATCAAGCAATCCCCTGCACTAACAGATTGAAATTTTGGGAAATAACTGATATACCATGGCCAAGTGAGTTGGGGCAAGGGTCTCAGAGCGCTTGTTACTGAAGGTCGTGGGTTCGAATACCACTTGGGCTGGTTAATATTTATTTCAAGGCAAACCCACGAATGAATTTCACTTGATCTTCCCACCCTGGCTAGAACAGGTTGGCAAACCTGTAGGATAACCCGTCCTAGTTGGAGTACATAATGTCGTTAAGCCCAATAAACAAACTGATATACCTATCTTATTTTATGGTAAATATGAGAAAATAATTTAGGTGTTTACTACCTTAAAAAGACTTTATTCATTGTAAAATATTTAATAGTTTCATTTGAATATATATTTCAGTTATTGATAGCATTATTAATAACAGCAAATAAGTCAGTAATCTTACTAATAAAAAATGTGTTAAATAATGCCAACATGACTGACATATCTTCAATTTTCTTCATGAGGCATATTCAAAACTTTTATTTCGATAAAAAATAAAGAGGTAATTAAAGAGGCAGCAAAAAAGATTATTTTAAATAAGGATTTATCACTAAATATAAAAAGTTAAAAATAGCCTCAAATTATGATAATCACCCAACAAAACAAGTAATGGGTTTTTTAAATTAAATTACACAGACTAGGTTATAGCCTAAGATCAAAAATTCATGGTAAAAATGTTACAATTAATAAGACAGGACAATATTATTAACAAAATACACTAGAGGTTTTAAAGAAAATTAAAAAAAAAAAAGAAGAAATTAATTCAGAAATATTCAGTTTAGTAGTTAAAAA
The DNA here is from genome assembly GCA_003667255.2 of Euschistus heros. Classification (NCBI taxonomy): domain Eukaryota; kingdom Metazoa; phylum Arthropoda; class Insecta; order Hemiptera; family Pentatomidae; genus Euschistus; species Euschistus heros. Next base: position 58,005 of record RCWM02000401.1, on the reverse strand, counting down.
TCTTTTTACAAATACCTAGAAGGGTTTAGACACAATATCATCAATATTATAATCACTATTTTAGTACAAATGTCGGCTGCTAGAAGTGAAAATTATTTAAACTACTACTATCAACTATCTGTTACTAGTCACAGATTTAATACCAACAAACAAACTAGTATCAGTGATTCCATCTGTTATCACGTTAACTAATAACCAATCAAGGGAGCTGTGGTAGCTCAGTATATAAGGTACTTGTCTACCATAAATTATCCATTATTTTAGCTGTGGACCAACTTCAAGGCCCACAGAAATTTCTTCAGTCTTATCTTCAGGAGACCACCCTGGGGCATATTTAGTGCAATTTTAGGCCAAATTTCCTCCTTTCACAACTGTTGGCCAACTAACAGTACATCCTTACCTAACTATTGAACCCTTCATAGGTTGTTAGAGGAACATCTTTTTTTTTTATTACTAATATCTGAACTTGTATCAGGGATTCTACCAAATACCAAATATTTTTCAAGGATGCTTGCAAATAACTCTTTATCTCCTCCTAATTAACAGATATCTGAAAAGTTTTGGCAATAACATTTGAGGGGGCCACAGGAAAAAACATTTATGTCCATTTTTTTTTTTTTTTTTTTTTTTTTTTTGTCAGATTTAATGTTAATAGTGCCATTCATTCAACCCACTTTCGACTAAACTTTAGGTTGCATATTCATTTCAGGGGAAGAAGAGTTTAGATCACCTAAATGATGGTGATCCAATCTTTCATGCCCTAGGGTATAGCAAGTAATGGTAAATTTTATTTTGCTGTTCACAAAATACATACAAAAGGACATAAACATTTTTTTTCCCTGGATCAGTCATTTCATAATTCAAAAATTCCTAAATGATTAAAAAAATTAGACAAATCATTTTCGCTATATTTTTTGAGTAAGGAGATGTAAGAAAAATAAATAAATTATAAATAACACTCTTCAAGGATTACTTATATTATTTCCATAAAAAATAAATATAATCACTTGCCTTACTATTTTTCTTTTTCTTTCAATTTTTCAGTAAGTTCTTCCCTTGATCAAAAAAATCATATGCTTCTATAACCAAGATTAATCTCTTGTTTTTATAAAAATATAATTTTAAGGATGTACAAAGTTATGTTTTTGGAAGGTAGTTGAAACTGAAAGATAATTTTTAATAAACATTAAAGCAATATACCTGATTCGAAGAGAAGCAATATCTGCTTTAAGAGCTTCTTCTTTGTGTTGAGCATCTAGTTGGCATTGGGAAAGCTTTGCTTCAACGCTGTCTAAAGCAAGCTGATCTATACCAGTTTTATTCAGAGACTTTTTTAAACTAAAAAGAAACACAATGAAGGTATATCAAGATATCAAATAAATAATAAAAAGAACAAGAATGTGATACAATATATTTGTCATACCAGTGAATAAGTGGTTAAGTCGAATTTTGGCTAAAACGAACCATGGAGATGTTTTCTTCAAGGTGAATAAGTGTGAAGTTCATTTTAAAACATAGTTATTTGGAATAAACATAAAATTTATTATGTTTATGTTTGGATTAAAAAATCAAAATAATTATTCATATTTCATAAATTGGATGTTTTCATTTCTATGTTAATTAATTATCTTACTTAAACACTTATTCACAATAAAGAAAACACCTCCACATTTATTTTTTGTCACTTAATTCATTTTAGTCAAAATTCGACAATCGAAAATTCAAAGAACAGAGGATAGGTCTGTTAAAAAGGATTCTACTAAATTGAAAAATCAATTATTTATACTTACTTCATATTTTCATTGCATAATTCAGCATTATCATTTTCCAAATTTGTTATCCTTTGTTTTAATGAAACTATTTCTTTTTCTAGAACAACGCTATCACCTTCCTTTTTGGATAATAAGGATTTAGCAAGTGTCATCTCTGTAAATAGTATGTAATAAATTTTAAAATACATTTAGAATAAAGCTTTCTCAGAGATAAGATGATTTTTTGTTACGGGAGGTACAAAACTATAAAACTGAATTTTTGCTTGAATTAATTATTTCTACATACATATAATATTGTCTTTTAAATTTCATCCTGTGACGCCTAGAGGCGTCTTTTATAGATAAAAGAATGGCAAAATACTCAAACTTTCAAAAAACATAATGTTCTTTTAGTTTTTTAATTCAGGCACTAATTTATAAGGTAATAGACAAAACAAATTGATGTTGCATTAGCATATCTGAATATCTAAATTCATAAATTTCCACTTAAATATTATTAATATTAATAAGGTTGGATAGAGGCTTTTTAGCGTTTAATGTCAAAACTATTAGTAAAACCTACAATGCTCTTTCCTTATATTTCAAAATATTAAAAATTAACATAGAAATGAAAATATCCAATTTATGAAATATGAATAATTATTTTGATTTTTTAATCCAAACATAAACATAATAAATTAAGTTTTCAAGCTTATAGATATTTCGGCATTTGGTTTGGTATTTCAAAATACAAAATATGGTTCCACACTAAACAAATTACTAAGCAAGAATAAAGTGAAAAAATGAAAAATACTTTTGCCAGCAAAACATCCCGCTGAAAATAACAATATATCATGGGGTAAGTGATTTAAAATGAAGCAGAAACTTTACAAGTCACAAGAAATCGTTAAATGGTTATTACCAGGTATGCAAGTTTAAAATGTCGTTTTAATTCCAATAGAATGCGCTCTTAGCCTATTGAAGGATTTGCTTATCTCTAAACGCTATTTTGTTTGTTAGTCATTTGTTTACAAAAGTCAGTTGTTTTTAAGTCGTTTACGTGGACGTATCATACCTTTCTTTGGTGTTAAAAATGTCTAATTTTAAGCCAAATAAAGAGCATTTGCGGCATGTCATGATTTTCTTATTTAATCAAAAGAAAAAGGCATCTGAATGTCATCGAATTCTTGTTGAGACTTATGGCGATGTTGCTCCAACCGTCAGGACATGTGAACGTTGGTTTCAAAGTTTCAAACGTGGTGATTTTGATGTTACTGATCAAAAACGAGAAAATCGACCAAAAAAGTTTGAGGACTTCGAATTGCAATCTTTATTAGACGAAGACAATACCCAAACCCAACAAATGATGGCAGAACAGTTGAATGTCACTAGGCAAGCCATTTCCGATCGCCTGAGAGCTATGGGAAAGATTCAAAAGGTTGGAAAATGGGTTCCACATGAATTGGACGAACGACAGATGGAAAAACGAAAAACTGTGTGCGAACTGCTGCTTTTACGCCACGAAAGAAAGGGTTTTTTGCATCGAGTTGTAACTGGCGATGAAAAATGGATTTATTTTCAGAATCCCAAACGAAAAAAATCATGGGTAACGCCAGGACAACCATCCACATTGAGTGCAAGACCGGATCGTTTTGGGAAGAAGACAATGCTGTGTGTGTGGTGGGATCAGAAGGGAGTAGTCTACTACGAGCTTCTCAAACCCGGCAAAACAGTCAATACTGAGCGCTACCGACAACAAATGATCAATTTGAGTCACGCATTGATCGAAAAACGCCCAGAATGGGCTCACAGGCACGCCAAAGTCATTCTTCAGCATGATAACGCTCCTGCACATTCAGCCAGATTGACTAAGGAAACGATTTCTTCGCTTGGTTGGGAACTCCTACCTCACCCGCCGTATTCACCTGACCTGGCGCCTTCTGATTATCACCTCTTCTCATCGATGGGACACTCATTGGCGGAGCAACACTTCAACAATTTCGAAAACGTACGAAAATGGCTCGATGAATGGATTTCAAATAAAGATGAAGCATTCTTTTGGAATGGTATCCATATATTGCCCGAGAGATGGACAAAATGTGTAGAAAGCGAGGGTCAGTACTTTGAATAAAATATATTATACTTTTTTTTTTAATTACTGTGTATATATTTTAAGAAATAAACGACATTTTAAACTTGCATACCTGGTATTTCTTTATGATTATTAATTATTACTATTATTACCCTGGAAGGCAGATTTCAGGGGGGCAGCAAAATTTGAAAAGTTCACATAAAAAATAAGAAGTTATTTAAAAACGTTTTTAAAATAATAATATCACAATTAATATTATGAAATTTTGATTTTTTTGCAGAATTTATAGACTTTATTATACACTCTATGCCAAGTTAATTCTTAAGTGTTATAAGGCACAAGAATCTAACCCAGTAGTTGCAATTGAGTTATACTGATCTTGGCCTCCTACTGACAAAGCTCCCTGGCCTATATATATGATATATGGTTTCATATTAACCATTCAAAAAAACATACACCCCAGCAAGGACAAAAACCTAAACTAATATAATCAATATGATGGCTAATACAAGCAGAATAAAAAAATAAAAAATATTCCTAACAAAAAAAAAGGTGTACAATAATTCATCATGAAACTAAAAATTTCCTTAATATAGGCACAAAAGCAAAATATGTTTATCAAAGGGAAATAAAAAAGCATAAAATATAAATCAAGGAAGGGAAAGCCTTAAAAATAAATTAATTAATAAAAACTATTAACCTCTTTCTGACGACTTAGTTCTGCTCATTAGCAATGATATTTCACTTGACAAACTACGGACTTCATTCCTAAGCATTTCATTTTCATTTTTAAGATTAACCAAGGAATCCTTCTGACATTCATCAATGTTAATTTTAATATTTTTTGGAGGAGTAGTAGACAATTCTTCAACCTTAGTGGCATCCTAAAAATGAATAAAATAATAATGTCACAAGGAAAACTATAAATATAGCTGAAAATATAAATAAAGAAAACCGAAAATAAATATAAATATAGAAAACTATAAGTACTGTCCCAAATCTTACGCTTATGCTTCTCCTGTCTAAAATAGGCAATTTACCATAATGAAATTACTCTTATTTTACACAACAAACATTAATCTTTAATTTTGACATTACATATCATTGAATGCATATCAATGGCAGTCAACAGAAAACGTTAAAGTAAAAAAAATATACCCTTATAGCAAAAAAAATCTGGAAACACTTATGTAATGCAAGAAAACAAAACATTTGAATAATAACAACTGATTATACTCACTATGGGCTTTAAGTACAAAGGTCAGAAACAAAGTCATATGATTAAATCCTTATAGTCTGTCATGTATTAGCATACATGATGGAAGTGCCACAAGCCACTCACAAGTTAATAGTTTCTAAAACAAGGCAATCCTGTGAGAGCAATTGGAAGGAATGTTAATAAAAACGTGAGTACAGTATTTGAAATTATAAAAAGATACAAAGAATTTGACTGTGCATCCAGCAGACCACGGAACGGGTGTCCACCAAAAATAAATAAATTGCTCAAGCAGAAAAATTTAAAAACTGTCCATGACAAACCGTGCACTAGCACTCCAAATTGTAGCAAACTTGTCTTGTGGCTATGGTGTATAAGTTATGGAAAAGTGATTTGTTTGGCTGAATTGCCAGGAAGAAACCATTCATTAGGGCCATTTGGAATTTGTTAAAGAGTATGTACTAAAGCCTCCATCGATCTAGGAATCTGTTATAATAACTGACTTTCTCTTATCGGAAAATTGACTAAATTGGGGACAATGGATAAGGACTGAAATTGGTCACCAACTAAATCAAAGAACTAATGATTTAATGTAAAACAAAATACCTGTAATGCATCTATGTCAATTGATGAATTATTCAAGTACTGAATGAGTTTATCATCTTCATTCATAGATTTAGCATGATTTATTACTTCATTGGGGGTAACAGTGCCATTGTGCTTAGGTGATGCTTTTTTTAAGGCCGGGGGGCTGTATCTTGGTTGGTTCCTATAACATTAAAGCATTAATCCTCCCTATTATAATTTCACATATTAAATAACACTAGGAGATAGAAAAATATAATCTGCAAATAACAATCACAAATTTACAATAAAAATGACAATATGTCAATACTATATCTACTGATATAAACTTCTATAGCCATTATAAAATACAACTTACATTTCTTCAACAAAAACATTTTGAGCAACAGACTTATTTTTATTTTTTTTCTTATCTTTGTTCAAAACAGTCGCAGCACTACTATCAATTTTGTTGAGGAAATCTTCCGCCTTTCCAGCTATATCATTAATCCAGGACATATTATCAGATACTAATGGTAAGCACAAATATTGGAATCAGACGATTGTTACAAGGATGACATCAGAAGGAATCTGATAAAAACACAAAACATAATTAACAGCTAAAATGACAAATTACATGATACCTTATGAGAATAGAACTGAGTAAAATAAGTGCAAATGAAATACTAACTTTAAATAAACTGATGAAACAATAAAATTACTTTGAATCATACAGTAAAAAAATAAGAGACTATAATATCTTAAATGACAGATCTAACCTTCAGTATCACTTTGGCGTAACCTCCCTTCTTCACCTGTTGTCAACCATTTTTTGCTGGTTAGAGAAAAGATTTTGCCCCACAATCCACTTTACTTGAAACATAAATTTCTTATATTTAACAATTACAAATTCATATTTCATGAAAATTTTTATTAAGGTGAAATTAATGAGCAGTTCCTTTAATTGTTGTCTTTCCTATCTTAAGAACTGATTTGTCCTTATTTTACCCCTGATCCTCTAAAATGTTGTACTTACGAGTATATATTTTTTGTTAAAATTAAAATAGAAAGATGGGTGTATACTTTTTAAAAAGTAAAAATAGTTTCAATCCTTGTGTGGATGAGTCTACTATTGTTTCTAGAACAATAAGACTTGATTCTTCAACCTTGGCTTTTAAAATATTTTAACCTCAATTCCAAAAACTATATTTAAAAAAGAAGTGTAATTTGTATTACTAGCAACTATATAATACAGTTTAGATTATAAATATGAGGTTATATTATTTGCTGCTGGTTTAAAACATCTCATTTTTCTTAAACGTTCCGTAGAAAAATAAAAAATTATAACAATGCTGTTTAACTTTTGAGCTCTAAACATGAATGAAACATATCACACGATTCATCTGCAGAGTGCATTATTTCTGGCGAAGATCACCCTACAAAGTATACTTCTTAGTATACCCTAGTTCTCTCCCGCATATTCTAAATTGCGTTCCTGTAATCCTATCGATGTTTATCCTGTTATGAAAATTGGTAGTATTTGTTTAGGCATGGTTATATACTTCCTCCAATATTGTAATTTGATCCAATTAACATAAAAACATAAGTATACGTCGCTATAATCCATCCGTCTGGATCCAGATCGCAGTAAGAGCACAAGTCGTATATGGAAAAAATATGGTTTCGCTTTATTATCGGTATTTCGCTGGAAGTCGATGTAATGTATAATTAATCGAATTCGGATTAGAAATAATGCAATAGGGTACCCTTGTTGTTTGTTTTTTTGGGCTTAACGTCCATGTGTACTCCAACTAGGGCAGAAAGGACGGGGGATACCCTTCTTGATTGCAAGATTCGTGGGTTTTGGCTGAAAAAACAGTTAGTTTACAAAAATTGTCAAATTATAAATATTGATCCAAATTATTTGTTAATGTTAATTAATTTTTTTGTTTTGCAAATTTGAATTTTGGTTCACTGTTAATTGATCATTTATTTATTTTTGTTGTTGCTTAATAATTTCAATCATGTGTTCTTTTGCTCGTGTTTAGTTTTTTAAATAGATAATAAAATTAGTTTTTAACATTACCTGGAAAGGTGTTTTCTTTAAAAATAATTTTTTGTTTATTTTTCTTGCCTTTTTTTTTTTTTTTTTTTTTTTTTTTTTTCTATAATTATATAAGGATGTTACAGTGAAACCGGCTGGCATCGGGACAGAAGTACGTGGACAAAAAACGTATGATCCTCTCTTCAACAGTATTTATGCCTTACCCAATTCTATTCAAAGCCTCGGCTGTATCGTCAAACATACTCTGGATTAGGGAAAAGTAGGGCGAAGTTGTCGGCCAAAACCATGTTGCCATCACAAGATTTTAGTATATTTCTTGTCATCCAGATGAGATCGGAAGATCCAGCGAACTAGATGGAATAGATCCAAACGCATCGATGATATCTATCCACGGACTACAGAGTTCCTTCCTATCTTTCCTCGCCACCACTATTCACTGAAGGGAGCACATAGTTATGTCCAAATACCCTATCATACCCCGTGAACCCTTTCTAGAAGGGAGATACGATCCCATGCACCTTACACCAGGACTTCACTCTTTCCACCAACACTCCACATATCTTTTATATTGCCCTGTTAAGGACTATGAATCTCCAATCACTAATCCTTCTCGGGGGACTTACCTTAGGGAAGAATATGGTCCTGGATTCCTTCCAATCATCTGGAACCCTGCGGTGCTTCAGGCAAATATTGAATATTGAGATTAGAAGCTTACCTCGAGGGTCCACTTTCTTTCACGACCTATAGTCTATTCCATCCTCCCCAGGGGCGGAATTCTCAAACCTTCTGAGGCGGTCAAACACTTCTTCGGGTGTAAATGACGTCATAATGACCGCCTCTTCCGCTCTCTTGACTCCTTCAAGAACTCTGGGGTCAAAGTCCCCTGTCTCCACTCCATCCAGACGTGCAGCCATTTGCTCGATAGGGAGGTTACACTCTACAGGTGGCTCTCCCAGCACCATCCTCACGGCCTTTCTCCTGTTCAGCCTATATAATCTCTGGATGGCGCTGGGGTCCGAGGGGTCTTACTTGCTTAGGGGAAATTGGAGAGAAATATTTTCCTGGAAACTTTCGAATCATCCGAGACCCTGCGGTGCTTCAGGCATATTTTGAATTTAAGGCCAGAAGCTTACCTTGACGGTCCACCTGTTCAAGAACTTATTAAAAGACCGTCCTTCTCTTCTACGATATAAACTCCTCTTCTCGAGGTATCCGCTTCTAGGAGCTCGTTATCCCTCGTTTGTTTTTCCACATCCATTGTCGGCCTCTTCTTTTCATAACGCTAGGGCACCGAGAAAAATACACCCACAATAATTATATTTTGTAGAGGTCGGCGATTTTTCGATGTTCTCAGCGTTCACAACTTCCTCTCTTAGAGACTCTTGATCTTCCTACTCTTCCTCTTCAACAGGGCTCAGTGATTTATCCAGAACACGAAAGGACTGGCCCCTATTCAGCTCAAGATGAGTACTGTGGATGACGCTTCGGTTACAGTCTTAATGACAATATCCTAAACAGGCCCTGTCATTCCTAATACTTCTATAGCATATAATCGCTTGATCTATATGCTTGGTTTTTCAATTTATCTCTTTTGTAACCGGTAAAAATGGGGTCATCTGTGGTGTAGTGGTTAGCATAGCAACCGACTAAACCCAAGATCGCGGGTTCGCAGCCCGGCAGATGACCTTAGGATTTTTTAAAGGGAGTAATAAATCCTTAGCTATGACGTCCTTCGGAAGGGACGTAAAATGGGGGTCCCGAGCCTGTGCGATGTCAGGTACTCGTTAAAGATCCCTATCCTAATTATTCCTGGATAGGCAAAATTTAGGACTCCCACAGTATTCCGTCCGAATAGCCACAGCAGCATAAAGTGATGTTAAACGAAATAAACAACTGGAAAAAATATAGGGCTTCATAACTTGGACGTGGTGACCAGCTGATTCGTAACGCTCCACTGATTTTAAGCCAGCAGTTAATGTACAATTTATTAATACAATAGCTGCACTTTAACTTATCAACATAACCTGTAGCAGTAAACAACGAAGTCTGGAAGTCAGGAAGCATCACTGCGTGGAGAATCGATCATGCGGTTATGTTGACTTACACATTGGTGAACGGTTGCTGTTGTTTTGTTGCAAGTTTCGCGGTATTGGTTCCTTTTTAAAGTCTATGATATTTTTCTTTTCCCTCATGATTATTAGTAAATGGAAGTCTTTAGCCTTTTTTTCTCCTTTTTCTGAATCGCATATACTATTTTGTGGGTAATTAGCCAGCAAAGTAGGCCGCGTATTCTCGGGACAACTGGTAGTAAGGCTATACCCGCCAACTTTGGGTCTTCTCAGGAAAGGTAGCCCTAAAAAAGAAAGAAAGGAGGTAGTAAAAGAAGAAGGAAGTCTTATTCCGCAATTTATTCCGAGGGTTTTCTCGGAGTAATTCGGTCCTACACTGACCACGAGTGTCAGTGTAGCAAAAGGTAAAGGGGTGATGTTATATTTCAGTATGGCAGACAGCTGTAGTACGCGGAGCTCTTGGAGGTATTCGCTTTGCTGCTCCAACATAAGGCCGTTGTTCAGTCTTACATACTTCATATATCCACGATCAACAAACACCCCCTGGCATTCATGTTTTACAAGGAGGAAAGGGAGCAGTGCCACGAGACAGTGAAGCTTAACTGGCCAACATGTGCAGGTAAATCCAATGAATATGAATCTCATGCCGAATGCGCAAGTTATAACTATGAGTGAAAATACAGTTTATTTATGGGTGAAAGAATTACACCCAGTGTATCTATTCATTAATTTGCATTTTAAAAATATTTATCTAGGTTTTATTTCTAAAGATAATTATTAGTTTCAATTTATTCACGAACTACAGATGTTGAATATCTTTATAATAGAATTATATATAATTATATAATTATATATAGCTTTTTGATAATTTTAAAATATATTAAATAAATGCAATAAAATAGTTACTGATTTAGTGGTACAATAATGTGTGTGGTTGGCATAAATATTTTATTATTGCTCTTTTTATAGATAGCAATGATTTATAGAAATTAGTTCTGTTAATGTATGATTAGCAAGTTATTTTTTTAATTCAATGCCTGTACATGCAATTGCGTAAGGTTAAACTTCAATAAGAACGAGCTTTTTGTTTCATGAGTTAACCTGATTTTGTAGCATGCTGGTATTATTTTTAACAAACGAGCTCAGAGGTTAGCTCTGCTCTTTGAGAGCTTACTGGCCGTCAGAATAATAATTATGAAGCATAATAGATATACATAATAGTAAAAAATAAAAAAAAAAAATAAAATGCCAATGCCATCTGTGATTTGTGTTAATCATGGTAAATACACTGTCTTACGACTTTTAGGGAACTCCCCATGACCCCCGATTATCTCATTGTCAGTTTTATATCATGGATCAAAGAAAGAAAACATGGTATATGTTTTTCAAATAGGTTTTTATATATTTTTTATGTACAATCATTTATTAATATTAATATATATTTATTAATATTAATGCCCATTAGATTAGTGTGATCTTTTAATATAATAATATTACTATTTTTATTAATGAGTAACAATAATATGATTGTTACGAGAGTTATCATAGGGATGTTTACACTCTTGAAACCGATTTGTTGTTGTTTTTATTTCGTTTAACGTCACTTTTATGCTGCTATGGCTAATCGGACGACGGTGGGAGTCCTAAATTTTGCCTATCCAGATATAATTAGGACAGGGATCTTTAACGAGTACCTGACATCGCACAGGCTCGGGACCCCCATTTTACGTCCCTTCCGAAGAACGGCATAGCTAAGGATTTTTTTACTCCCTTTGAAAAATTCTAAGGCCATCTGCCGGGCTGCGAACCCGCGATCGAAACCGAGTTAGTCCCCGTAAAAACATGTACCATGTTAAAATATTTGAATAGCACTTTACTACTTGATCCAGTCTAGTCCCATACTTTTACTAAATGTTTACCATTCCAAAATCTTTCCACAGCTGGTCCTTCTAATCCCTGAATCAGGACCAATGCCACCTATATAGATGTCGAATCCTTCAGATACGCTCCGTTGGTGGTATTGGCAATGTGGCTTTTTAAGTTGGGGTTTCATATACCTATGACTTCCACTGCTGTAGGAAAAATCTTCACTTTCTCAGGGAAGTCTTGAGAGAGGCATACTTCTCATATTATTTTTTTCTTGCCGACTTTAGTGCTTATTTTTGTTCTCGTAGAGTAAATCCACCAAAGGGAGCATTATTTCCTTAAAGTTTGAGGATCATGTTACTCTTGGTGTTATATTATGTTATATTTCATCTCATTGTTTATATAATGTCATCATAATGTACATAAATTATTCTGTTTCTCTAAGAGCTACATATTTTTTGTATTAATTACGATTTTCTTTATAATGTTATTTACTACTGATAAGTTTAATTCTATTTATTAAAATCCTCTAATTAATGATGTCTAATAAACATTTTTTGTAATTAAATTTTATTCATTTTTCTACTTCTTAGTGTCATATAACATCAATTGTTTTAATTTTTAATCTTCTTTGGATTCACCTTATTTCTGTCATATCTTTTGTGTTTTAGCCTTGATTAAGGCAAGCAATATAAGAAGAAATTTTACCACAATATATTGATCACTTTTAATTGTGTTTAAATGACAGAACACCCTATTCTATTCTTTATTCCACCCTTAACTGATAAATTATTTCTACAATTAGTCCAACAGATTATTGTTGTGATTTAGTAATATTTACTCTAAAAGATTAAAACTGTTGGAACACAACATACATCATATAGGACAGTCTTGTTTTTGGTGATCAGCCAAAATCAAATTTGTTATTGGTTATAAATTTAAAAATAAAAAGGTTTTATGTCACGTTATCTTAATTTATTCATTGTAACCAATTTAGTGAATCAGGTTTTTACAAAATCATAGGGTTCACAAAAAATATTATGGCAGATTTCATGAAAGTTAAATTTTTCAAGTCAACTAAGGTAAAGAATGCAATAACTGTAATATTTGAACTGTACAAAATTTAATAATGACTGAGAAAACCCCTTTAAATGACATAATAAGAGAATACTTTCTCTAGTTCTTTCTCGGGAGTCATTTAGCCGATCTAGAAAAAAAATAGGTCAATGACAAGCACATATATTTTTCCAGCAACCATAACTCTTTTTACACACTCACACACCTATGTTACAACTAAATTCTAAAAAAAAAATTCAGTCTAATTTTTAAAATGGAAATTTATTTTGGTTGAAAAAAAAATAGTTATTAACTGCCAAACTATTCCATTGTATAATTTTTAAATTTATTCTTAGAAATAAAATTCTTCTTTAAGACATTTGGAACAGTCGCATTTTATATTTTTCTTGGTAGGAACATAATCACAAAAGTACAAACAAATATTTCCCTTCCATTCGATCATCAAAATGCAAAATTTATTTTTTGATACATTGAAACTCTTTTATAAGCTGTTTTCTCATTATTAAAATAATGTTCTAGAGGATATCAATACTTTCAATTTCATTATGATGGTTAAACTGCATAAAATTAATACCCAGGTATTTGAATAGAATATAAGATGAAATTGATTTTTTTGACTGTTTGTAAATTTGTTGATTACTTTTGTAATAAAATATACATGAGAATAATAAACAACAAACCTTGAACAAAGAAATTTATCAAAAATAAATGAAATTTTAATGAAGAACAAATAAAAAAAAAAAAAAAAAAAAACATTCAGCACTTGGTGAGGATGCACAAACTTTTTCTTGAACCATGGTGTTTGTTACATGGAGTTTATTTAGACAGTATCACACACAATAGTCAGATTTTTCCTCAATTAAGGGCAACCAATATATATTTTTAATATTTTTATCCAGTATGCATAGGTAAAACAAAATAAAGACATAACATAAATGTATTTTCATCTTTTATTATATTTGTACATAAATATTCTAGAACACAATGATTTTCTAAAAACTAAAAAAAAAAAGATTTGAATACTAAAAAGGATATAAACAGTGAAAAATTCAAAATTACAGTATGACAAAGAAGACTTTTTGCCATTTTTTATCCTGATTATTGAATCTAGAAAAGAATATCGTACTACCTAAAGACAATAGAGGACTTGGGTTACAACTACATCTAGTTAACCTAAAAATAAAAACAATCCAGATAGTGCTGTTCTTCCATAAAAATACAGATAGGGCTAATATACATTCCTAATATACTTCAACTTGAGGAGGAAGGATGGGTACAGTCTGTACTATTAAATTACTTTATTGTAATATGTTACTTTAATATTATGAGTAAAGGGTCATTCTCACATTACTTGCCAATAAACTGTCCCAAGGCTTGAACAACTTAAATTTTTTGGAATTTTCATAGGCTACATTATATCTATGTTACTCTAAATAAAAATAAATAATTTCCCAAGAATAATATATTTAAGTAGATTCCTAATCAGTCCCTCTGAGCAGTGTGAGGGGTTTGCTTGTAAAGGCTGACACACAGACCCTGTTCTAACACAGGCTGGGTTCGCCTGTTTCCGTCCATTGCGCTTATGTTGAAAGCTTCTTATACAGCATCTTCTCTTGTTTTTCTGGGTCTTCTTTTCTCTATTTATGCTTCATGTGTGATTTTGGCCATCCTTCCTACTGCATACTTTTGACATGGACAACCTAAAGCAGTATATTTTCTTCTATTATTGTTCGAACGATTTCATCCCCAGATTGCTTCTTATTGCAATGTTCTTGATTTTATCTCTTCTTGTTTTCCCTTCTATCTTCCTCAGACACTTATTTCCAAATGGATTCAGCTCCTGTGTCTTGAGCTGTTAGTCCATGGCTAACTGGCCTAGATAGATAAGATTATAATGTATATTCTTATACATATACTTTTTTTTAAACTTTTTTTCCCCAAGAAAAATTTTTGAGTAAATGAAAACATCTTTGAATCTTTTTCTGATTTACCCCTCCATCTAACCAGCCACTAATCTGCTCCAATCAAAGTATCAGGGGTCCCTGCTCCCTTTTTCACTTCATCCCTTCCTGTTCTCATTATATTAGTTTTGTAGATATTTATATTCATATTAAATAACTGCAATTGTTCTTGTATGATACAGGGATTGAATTGAAGGTTTCTACAACTATTCTGGAATACGAAGTCATCTGCTTTAGCTACGAAGGTGGGATTTACTGGTATTAATCCTTTGTGGCCCAGAAACTTACACCATCCATTGGCAATCAATCAACTTCCACAATCAATTGAAAAATGAGAAGGAAATCCCTTTCGCAGTCCACATGGGTGCCCGCAAGCACTGTCTCAAACTCAGTAATTGTAGTTTTACAACGATGCCATAAGGAAAGGGAGAACCTGAAAAATCTAAAGGAAGCTGCCCCATCATCAGGATAGAGGTATGGCTAGCTCATGTCCTGTCTTCGATATTGATATTGATTTAAGTAATTTTATGAAACTTTTTCAAAAGAATTACAAATTTATTGTATTAAGGCAATTCATATTATTGTGATTGTGCTTTCAGAATAATATCCTTTTAAACTTAAAATTTAAAATTTTAAGGAAAAAAAAATGATTCTGCCGCCCTATGGTTGAAATATCATCATGATATTATCTTTGATAAATCAGAAATAATCCAAGGTATTTAATCACTTTATTTTTTCTCAGTTTGATTAGTGAAAATTACAAGTAATTTGAGAATGATCCTTTACTGTTTTTCTTTCTGAAACTACACAAATCAATAGTATTAATTTCCCAAGAGCTATAGTTTGAAAATTGTTTTTAAGGTATTTTTAACTATGTTAACTAGTTACACATAACTAGGTTTATGTGATATACCAAGATAAGATAGATATATGTATATGAAAAACTAAACAATACAATAGTAGCTGACATTTGGTACATTTCCCAGTTATTTTTTATTTTTAGTTAACTAATAAACATGCATGTAAACAGACTTAAGAACTATCTACATGGTTATTTTTGTATTCTTCTTAGATGAGCTTCAAAACAGATTAACATATATATTCAAAACAGATTAAAAAAAAAAAGAAAAAAAAAGAGAAAATTTTATAGATAATACAAAATAACACAAAAATAATACAAAAAACAGAATACAGTTTTTGCAGCTATAAAAAAATTTCTAGTTAAAAATAGCTTTAAAATCTTTTTAAAGTTCTTGAATGAGATCCTAAATCAACTATTGAATTAGGCAATAGCTTCATAAATCATCATTTCAGCTGAAATATTTTTTTTTTAACTTTAAGCCTTAGATCTATATAATCTATATAAGAGAATAGAAGATAATAGTTATATTTCAAAGCATATTGTTACAATAATAAACTATTGTTCATCTTCTAAAAAATGGTCTACTATTTTCATGTATTATTAATATTATGGCTGAAACTTTACTTATTTTGCATCAATGAATTTTTTTTTTAATTGTAAATGATTCATAATTCCTGAATTTCAATACTAATGGTATTGAAGCTGTCTTGGAGTCTAGTAGAGTTTAGATTAAAGCCTATCACCAACCAAATTCACAAAATACAATTTTATCCTTGATTTGTGGGTTGGTAATGAATGAAATGTTGAAAAAGTCCAGCCAGATATTAGATTATGTGTAGAAAGACTTTCCAGAAAAAAGTCATGCTCTGTATCCAAAAAGGCTTTTCAGAAGTAATATCTGCAGATGCTAAGGTAAAGATCCACAAGAGACCCAGACACTCCTTTCAGGAAAGAGTTGGAAAGGGAAGAAGCTTTCAGGCATAAACTGCATTAAGGACTTTCTTGAGTGCAGCCACATTCTCCAAACTGGTCAATTTCTTTCATTGGATGGACCAACTGACCCCGAGGTATCATTAACTAAAATTTTACGGTGAGTTAAATATTTAAATTCGCTTAACAATGTCCTTCTTTCGACTTCTTAATTAATCATAATATCAGCAAATACAAATGACCTTAGTAACTTATCCGTATTGTTTTAGTTAAAGATAGATTTGTTGATTGGTTGGTTCATCCACAAAGTTAGAATCCAACTGGTCTCTCTGAATAGTCATTGAAGATATGGAGGTGATAAGAAGTATTGAATAAGTGTTTGCAAATTAATGCTCAGCACATGTGCTGGGAAAACGCAGTGTGCATATGGTTCTTCACTGAAACAGTCATGATGCATGCCATACTTGATAGATTAGAGATAACGGTGTAGAACAAATTTTAGCATTTGTTTTGAGTGATAGCTAACATTTTATTAATCACAGAATCAAGAGCATAACCAATACTGAACTGATTAATGCAATATGTAATCCAGAAACATCACCCAATGTTGCAATTTCTTATGAGTTTTCTACTAGACCTAACACATGAGGAATGAGTTCATGTCTTTTTTAGGACAGTTTGCATTCTGTGATAATGAGGCCACTGCATTGATAAAATGTCAAATCCTTTGCACTTAAGATTATAATTGTGATCATAATATAATTATGATTATGGTATCACAAGTTCACTTCACTTTTTTGTAGTTTGTCTTCTGAAGAACAGTTTTGTTAATCTCCTGACCTACGGTTCAGTTCATTTTAGTTTGTGTCATGACCTACAGGATTTACATTCTGTGAGCTTTTACCTACCACAACTTTATATTTACTCAAAATAAGTATTACATTGTAGAGTTTATCTTCTGCATCTGAGTTATTACAATGCAGATTCTCTGCAGCATCTGTACATTTGACTTCAGAGTCTACTTCTATCACAATTGAATTTGCATCAGTTTCTTTTCATGAGGGACTGGTAGCTAAGTTAAAACTATTCCAAGGCCATAGAGTTGTACAGGTAGAGCTCATTCTTTAATACAAGATTATATACACCTAGTAAAGCCTTTATCTATTAGCAAAAGTGAAGAAATCTACACTTAATTATTGTTAACAATGCACAAGAAGTGCCATCCTGGGGTCACCTGTGGTGCAGTGGTTAGCATAGCAACCTACTAAACCCAAGATCGCGGGTTCCCAGCCCGGCAGATGACCTTAGGATTTTTTAAAGGGAGGAAAAAATCCTTAGCTATGCCGTCCTTCGGAAGGGACTTAAAATGGGGGTCCCGAGCCTATGCGATGTCAGGTACTCGTTAAAGATCCCTATCCTAATTATACCTGGATAGGCAAAATTTAGGACTCCCACCGTAGCATCGTCCGATTAGCCATAGCAGCATAAAGTGACGTTAAACGAAATAAACAAACAAACAAGTGCCATCCTTTTACTTTTATATTGATAGTTGACGTATTTAAAAGATTTTTGTTACAGATACATCCAAGCTATAAAATCCACACCCAGAAGATTCTTTTTAAGAGTTTATTCCCACAGTCATATTTAGAAACAGTAGATGTGATAAAAGATAAATTCATCCAGTCAGTTGCTGTTTCACTGACAACATAAAAGGAACTGTTTGACCATCTGCTTTTTCAAATTAGGCATGGATCTATACTGAGTTATAAAAAAAAGTGGTGCGCCTAGATAATATTGATTCCTTGACATTTAACTCAAACAATTATCTTCTTTTTTTTTTAAATAATAATCATTGTTTTCAATTTACAAATTAAAAAAAAAAAAAATTAAAATAGCATGATTTTGAAAAATAAATAAATGAATTTATGGCTTTATTGAGAAAATTGATAACTTTAAAAAATTTAGAAAACTTTATTTAT
The DNA here is from genome assembly GCA_003667255.2 of Euschistus heros. NCBI lineage: Eukaryota > Metazoa > Arthropoda > Insecta > Hemiptera > Pentatomidae > Euschistus > Euschistus heros. The sequence continues at coordinate 39,573 of RCWM02000401.1, read as the reverse complement.
ATATATAAATATATAATATATATATATATATATATATATATATATATATATATATATATATATATTGTTATGATTTTCTTCAATCATTAATGTTTAAATAAAGTTATTATCAATAATTAATTGACTTTATATTCATTATAGGGTTCTTTCAATATTCTTTTGAATTATGATTGGAAATATTTAAACAAGGATTTGGGCATTTTAATTTATATTTATTATAAATTACTATGTGAAAAAAATATTTAATTTTACCTTTAATCTAAATTCTAAAATTAAGGAGAGAACTTCTAAACACTTTCACATCTTGGTTCCATAATCTTCTATCACACACCTAGCTGCCCCAAGGTCCAAAACTAACTCATTCTGTCTTCTTCCTTCTATGTCCTAAAACCAACTGCCCCTGCCTCAAGGGCTGGTACTACCTCTCCAGGTATTGAAGGTTTCCTTAATCCCTGAGCTCCTACCTGGTTTGGACCCTTACTTCCAATATTTGCTCTTTCTTGACTTAAATTGCAAATATCATTACAATATATATATATATATATATATATATATATATATATATATATATATATATATATATATATATATATATATATATATATATATATATATATATATATATATATATATATATATATATATATATATATTTATATATATATGTAATGAAAGCACAAATAACATTTCATTAATTAATCAATTAATTCATCATGACGTTGAACTAGGAACAGATGATATGCAAGTTATTTGTGTGAAATTTATTATAACGAAAATATATCGAGGAGCCAATATTAATAAACATTAAATGTTGTTTCTTTGTACTTTCAGGTAAGATAAAAGTTAAATTGTCATAATTAACGAAAATTATTAACGAAGTTGTTAATTAAAATAAAACTTTGTACTTTCAGAGAAACAATTTGTGGTTAGTTCTGAAAATCCTCAATAATATATCTTTTATATTTATATATATATATATATATATATATATATATATATATATATATATATATATATATATATATATATATATATATATATATTAATTTATTTATTTACTAACCATATTATCTTTAGCATGTATTTCCTATAATTGCAGCCAATAAAGCTTCTATCACCTGATTATGGCGTTAGATTAAATTTCTGATGACATTGCCAATATTCTCTAATTATTCTCTTAAAGCTTTATGAGTTAATCGAGGGTGACATGAACTCAATTGAATCTAACAACAACAGGGTGAACATCAATTCTCAATCTAACATTTCTCCCTAGTTTGTCTCAGGCGTGATCAATTGGATTTATGTCAGTGGTCCAGTCCATAATTTCAATTCTTTCTTCTTTTAGATATCTCCTAACCACCTTTTAAGTTAAACCCAAAGAATGGTGCAAGTGGCACAATGAACTGGAGTATGTCTGTTATGTATGAATTAGTTTTCAAGTTGCATACCTCTAAAATGTAAAGATCAGTTTTTCCATTAAATGGATTGCTGTACCTTAACTGTTTGTAAAGTGACTGTGATTTGAGCTTTTATGTTACATGCCTTCTCCAGAGTCTTTGGTGTCCATCTAGTGAGGTAAGGCATAATCTGTTAATAGGATTCATTCTCAGTCGTCCTCAGCGTAATGCCTGATTCATGGTAAATTCTATATGATAGTTTTGTTTCTGTAGATTTATCCTAAGCTAATTTTCTGGTTCTTCACCCATACTCTACTAGTCTTCCCCTTACAATTTGTGAATTTACCTCTTTACCACAAACACTCCAGAGCCGCCGAGCGAGCTGAAATTCAATAGAGTGAAGATCTCAAAGGTTCTGTTAAGTCAAATATCATTCATTTCAAACCAATGTAGCTGTATGTCGTTCTGAGCTATGACCTCTGGAGTATGAATTGATCTCCCTAAACTTTTTTATTGCTCTGCCGACTGTAGTTTCTCATTTACCAAGCTACACAACGGGATACCCCCCAGACCGTCGTCAACAAGGGCTTATGGCTGTGGCGATTTTTACCTCTGTAATTTGCGTTTTTTGAATCTAAAACTTCAGTAATCGAATAAGCAGTGGTAATAATTGTAGAAAAGAACCAAACTATTACAAATTACTACCGCCCAAACTAGTTCATTTTAGAGGATGATGAGAAAACTTAATAGCGCTAAAGGACTGAAATGGTGTTTTGTACACTGAATAAACAAAAAGCCTTATCTCAACATTATTTTGCAATATTTGCTATCAATGGTATCGTTAAATACCTACAAATCATTTTCTGGGTGCGCCACTTTTTTGGTAACTTATTATCTATTAAGAAGGTCCTATATGTGATGGGATCGACCACATCATAGAAAGGTTGAACTCCGGTGATGACCACACGGTGTTAGCCTATGCGGACGACATCGCCCTACTCTCCCCCGATCCTGAGGGCCTCCAGAGATTGATCAACGAAGCGGCAGAGGCCTTCAAGAAGATAGGGTTACGGATCAACCCCACGAAGTGCAAGACGATGCAGTTATCAGGGAGAGCACCAGTGGGGATCCGGGAAGCCCAGTTTAGTGTTGGGGGAGGTGAAATAGGTATATTGAAGGAGGGTGAGGAGCAGAGCTTCCTGGGCAACCCGGTTGGATTCCGGGCGGTGCACCCCAAGGCGGATATGGAGGAAATCATGAAAAAGGAGAAGATTATCCTGACATCGAAACTGGCCCCGTGGCAGAAGATAGACGCCCTGAGGACATTCGTGTACCCGTCCCTGGGATTTCAAATGAGAAATGGACAATATCCCAAGGGAGAGTGCACGCGGATGGACGGTCAGGGCAGACATCAAGAGAGTGCTCGACCTGCCAGCAGAGGCATCAAATGAATATACGGGGCCAGATCCGAGGGCCTGTGTGGCATCCCCATCGGTGCGGAGGAGAGCGATCTGGCACTGATCGACGGAGCATTCAAGCTGTTAACTACGAAGGACGAGAAGCTCCGTCGAATGGCTAGTTTGGGCCTCCTGAGCTCTGCAGAGGCAAGGACCAGGATAGGTCACCAACCTGAACCTCAATCATTTCTCTCAGGGTTGGTGACGAATGGCATACGTGAGAGGTCTAGCCAGGTGTCAGATTGCTGGACAAGAGGGAGACAGGCCTCCCAGTGAATGGGCATCCAATGGGATATCCAGGAGGATGTACCATCAGTTACATATGGGGATGTCACAGTAAGAGCGCACGAAAGGCATCGGCTCAACAGGACCCTTCGACAGAAGAAGCAGCTGGAGAGGGGCGAGGCACTCAGACAGAAGGCTGTACAAGGAAGGGTACCGGAGTGCCTCAAGGATTCCCCAGATTCCAGTCATTTCCTCCAAACCGGCGAATTTCTCTCCTTTGACTGGCCGTGCTGGCTCACTATCAACTGATTCTTCCATGAGGCATGTCACTAGGATTGAGTTGACGGCGAGGAACCGAGGATACGGAGTCGTCGGGAAGAACCAGGCAGTAGACGATTCCGGCCTGCGACCAGACCTTGTGGTGGCGAAGGGTGACAAAGCTGGACCAGCCTTGGAAGCAAGAATGGGGGAAGTAGTAGACCGCAGAGATGAAGAGGCGGTAGGGCAGGCGTCGCCGGAGCCGTCGACTTCAAGGGATCACCCCGGAGGAGTCGAAGGGGGAGCGTCGAGATGAGTCACTGGTCGGTTTGGGCCGGGGAGCAAAATAGTTATGTGGTCCAGTCCAGATAATGAAGAGTGTAGCAATAGTGAGAAGACTGGACATAGTGAAGACTGGTTTAATTAATAATACATATGTTGATTTGTTAATTTTTTTTTATTTGTTGTGTTATTATATCGTTAGTATATTGTTATTTATAAATGTTATATATGAAGCAAAAAGAACAGAGTGAAGGAAAATATTGTTATAGTGAGTTGTAAAGAAGGAAAATTGTATCTGTAATTTTATTAACAATAAATCTTTATTATCTGTTCTGTAAGGAAGAGAAATACGCTGCCCTGAAGTCCTCCCTGCGGAGCAGATACAGGGAGATGAAGACTTCCCCCATAGTAGTGGGCGCCCTGGGAACGTGGGACCCCAACAATGATAGGCACCTGAGGGGCATCACCACTGGGGCGTACCTGAAGAAGATGAAGAGGCTGGTCACATACGAGACCATAGCCTGGTCCAGGTGCATGTATATGGAGCACCTGTCGGGCCGGGTTCAACGACCCTACAGATGGCACCGACCCGAGGAGGGTCAGGCGCAGCGGGAAGAGGGACCAGCCTTGGAACCAAGAATGGGGGAAGAAGAAGACCACCGAGACGAAGAGGCGGTAGGGCAGGCGTCGCCGGAGCCGTCGACTTGAAGCATGGTCATACATGGCCATGACTGACGCGGAAGCCGCTAATTGGGAATGCCCACTGTGGACTGGAAGAATTTGGAGAAGGGCACGCACAAGGTGCAGGTGTACCGTTCTGCCGGTTTCGGGGGTTTGGTTTATTTAAAGACCAAAATCCTGGTGTTTGCGAGCGTCTCTGCTCTAGCTGCTTTTGGATTTTCTGATTTGTCCTTGCAGTTAGGTGTGCTTTTGGTAGCTTATGGCTACTTCTGTAAGAGCGCTATGTTTCTGGGCATTGGTGTATACATTGTGTACACAGGTCTCGGAGGCAAGCTATTCTGAATACGGATGTGACTTGATAGTAGCCAAGCTTGCTGATGGAGGCTTGATTCAGATGCCCGAATTTGACTATAGAAAAGTTTGCCCACCTTGCAAGTTACGATCATATTGCGTGTACTATAATGGAAAAGGATGCGCAATGCGCAATCCCATAGAGTACTGGATCAGAGCTTTTGTCCCTCATTTTATACATTTGGAGCCTATTTTCGATAATCACACTTTCGAACAGAAAACTAATAAAACATTGCATAATTTATCTAAATTAGTGAAAACATTAGAAAAGAACGCTTTTCCCCATTTAACATTTGAAATAGAAGGACAAGATAGCTTAGCTATTCCTGCAAATGAGGTCCTATGGTTAATTCCTAGGACTGACCAAAATAAAATATCATTTACCTTTTTGAAGTATTATGGAGCTCTGCCGTTCAAAACCCATAAGATATCTGACTTGACGCATGTTCACGAAAGGAAGGGTCCTTTTGGGCTCCCCAGCAAAGTTAAGCAGCTGAAAGAACGATCCCCTAATGGATGTAAATCTTTTATAAAAAATAACCCTGAGCTAAATGGAGGTTATTACATCCAACAAGAACCATCAATGTGCTATGTTATTTATGGAACGCAAGAAGACAGACCTAAAAGTCTTTTAAGTTATGCACATATGTTCTTTGGAAAAGTGAACTTATATATGAAGAACGTGACTGATTTTTTTACTAATTTATATGATTTTTTATCTAGTATAGTATTATTTTTAAATATAGTTTATAGTTCATTTCTTAGCCAAATTCCTTTTTTAATTCCTATTTATGTAATATTTATCAAACTTTTTGGTTTAAATTCAGCCTGCAGAACAACAGTCGGTGTTGTTGTCCGCTGGTTATAGTTATAGTAAATGTCAATTTACTTCCGCATTGAGGGTGACCACGTATTAGTGGGTCACCCTTTGCCCAAGTTATCCAGCGGACAGCATTACACCCAGTGCCCGGTGGCCGGCTGTGGCAAGGAGTACACTAACAGCACATGGACTGCGGGTCTACAATCAGTGATGCGCCACGTCTCCGCAGGGCACCGCCTCCCAGGCATCAAGCCGCGCCATTTCTGCCGCATTTGTAATAAGGATATTGAGGAGCGGCCCAAGATAACGACGCACCCGTGTCTAGAGAACGCGGGTGCTCCGTTGGTGAATATGGCGGGGCCCGTTTGGGAGTGTGAGAGATGCGGGGACGTATTTCCGACCTCAAGGGGGCTGCAGAACCACGCAGCACTGACGCATGCACCGAGGCCCAATAATAATGCTGAGGAAACCGCCACTGAGAGTGAGCCCAGTAGAAGGGTCACCCGCAGTGCCCACCGTGAGATGAACACGGGCCAGTCCTCTCGTACCCGAGATAGAAGACCACCGAGCCCGGTCGAAGAGGAGGAGAATGGAGTCCGGGAGGCTGCGGTAGCGGAAGCCGTTAACATAATTACACCAGAAGAAACGGTGACCGCTGCCGCGGCTGTTTCTGCCCCGGATCCCCAGCATGTGGAGGAACAGGACGGGCCGGTGAGGAGAGAGGGAAGTCGGGTCGAGAGCCTGAGAGGTGCGATGGGCGGGGACCCTGGTGCAGCCATAGACAGGGCGCCCTCAAGAAGAGGAGCTCCAGCAGAAGAAGAGGAGGACGCCCCGCTAAAAGAACTAATAAATGAGCTTGGGGAGGTTCATGCAATGGATGTAGAAGATGGAGCCTGGGTGGCTTTCGAGGGGATTTTAAAGAGAGTGTATGATAGGGTCCGCCTCGTATGTAAGATCAGGCTGAAGGAGAGGAGAAGATGGCCAGGAAGGCGGACCATAGACCCCTCGGACCCCAGCGCCATCCAGAGACTGTACAGGCTGAACAGGAGAAAGGCCGTGAGGATGGTGCTGGGAGAGCCACCTGTAGAGTGCAACCTCCCCATTGAGCAAATGGCTGCACGTCTGGAGGGAGTGGAGACGGGGGACTTCGACCCTGGTGTTCTTGAAGGGGTCAAAAGAGCGGAAGAGGCGGTCATTATGACGTCATTTACACCCGAAGAAGTGTTTGACCGCCTCAGAAGGTTTGAGAATTCCGCCCCTGGGGAGGATGGAATAGACTATAGGTCCTGGAAGAAAGTGGACCCTAGAGGCAAGCTTCTGGCCTCAATATTTAACATTTGCCTGAAGCACCGCAGGGTCCCAGAGAATGGAAAGAGTCCAGGACCATATTCCTCCCTAAGGTAAAGTCCCCCGAGAAGGAAAATGATTGGAGACCCATAGCCCTTACCAGGACGATATATAAGATATATGCCGGAGTGTTGGCAGAAAGAATGACGTCCTGGTGTAGGGTGCATGGGGTCATATCTCCCTTCCAGAAAGGGTTCACGGCGCATGACGGAGTGTTTGAGCACAACTACGTTCTCCGTCAGCGAATGGTGGCGGCGAGGAAGGAAAGAAAAGGAACTCTGCGCTGCATGGCTAGACATCACCGATGCGTTCGGATCAATACCACACGCCTGCATCACCGGAGCACTGGAGGAAAGAGGGGCGGGTGTTGCGCTGGTGGAAGTCATAAGAGACCTCTACAAAGATTCATTCACCAGCGTAAGCTCGTCCGGCGAATGGTCTGATCCCATCAGGATGACTAGAGGAATAAAGCAGGGCTGTCCATTGAGCGGACTGCTCTTCATCCTGGGGATCGACCACATTATAGAAAAACTGAACTCCGGTGATGAACACACGGTGCTGGCCTATGCGGACGACATCGCCCTACTCTCCCCCAATCCTGAGGGCCTCCAGAGATTGATCGACGAAGCAGCAGAGGCCTTCAACAGAATAGGGTTACGGATCAACCCCGCGAAGTGCAAGACAATGCACTTATCAGGAAAGGCACCAGTGGGGATCCGGGAAACCCAGTTTTACGTTGGGGGAAGAGTAATAAGTTTATTAAAGGAGGGCGAGGAGCAGAGTTTCCTGGGCAACCCGGTTGGATTCCGGGCGGTGCACCCCAAGGCAGACATGGAGGAGATTGTAAAGAAGGCGAAGGGTATCCTGTTGTCGAAACTGGCCCTATGGCAGAAGGTGGACGCCCTGAGGACATTCGTGTACCCGTCCCTGGGATTTCATATGAGGAACGGACAATATCCCAAGGGAGAGTGGACACGGATGGACGAGTTGGTACGGGCGGACATCAAGAGAATCCTCGACCTGCCAGCAGAGGCGTCGAATGAATACTTATATGGGGCCAGATCCGAAGGCCTGTGTGGCATCCCCATCGCTGCGGAGGAGAGCGATTTGGCACTGATCGACGGAGCATTCAAGCTATTAACTACGAAGGACGAAAAGCTCCGTCGGATGGCAAGTTTGGACCTCCTTGGTTCTACGGAGGCAAGAACAAGGATAGGTCACCAGCCCGAACCGCAAGCATTTCTCTCAGGGTGACAACGCTATAATCATTGATGTCACTGTTCCCTTCGAGAACCGCCAAGAAGCTATGGATTCGGCAAGGAGAAGAAAGGAAGAAAAGTACGCCGCCCTGAAGGCCTCCCTGCGGAGCAGATACAGGGAGGTGAAGACTTCCCCCATAGTAGTGGGCGCCCTGGGAACGTGGGACCCCAACAACGACAGGCACCTGAGGGGCATCACCACTGGGGCGTACCTGAAGAGATGAAGAGGCTGGTCACGTGTGAAACCATAGCCTGGTCCAGGTGCATATACATGGAGCACCTGTCGGGCCGGATTCAACGACCCTACAGATGGCACCGGCCCGAGGAGGGCCAGGCTCGAGGAGAAGAGAGACCAGCCGAGGAGAGAAGAATGGGGGAAGAAGAATACCGCCGAGACGAAGAGACAGTAGGGCAGGCGTCGCCGGAGCCATCGACTTCAAGGGATCATCCCGGAGGAGTTGAAGCGGAAGCGTCGGAGGTCACTGGTCGGTGTTAGGCTGGGAAGCGAAATAGTTTTATTGTCCAGTTCAGAAAGACTGGACCTATAGTGATAGTTTATTGTTATTATCAAGGATAGTGTATTAAGGTTTATAGTATTGTTATTGTCATTGTTATTAATTGATTATTCTGATTATTTCAAGCTATACGGAAGAGAAGTTAAATGAAGAAATTCTATTGTAATGTTAAAGAGAGTTTGTGGCTGTAAATGTTTTTATAAAATAAAGCAATATTATCTGTTCTTATCAGCTACCATTTTTCGTTAAAACCCGATCAGTGACAAAGAGCTGCGCAAGATCGCCGAGAACGTCCTACGCGCGAGGAGCGGCGATCAACACTGAGCAGTCCCCGGTGAGTAAATAGCTTTTATATACAGTTCTATAGGATTAGCGCTAAGCCTGCAGTGTACGTTGTACCCTGCAGAACAACAGTCGGTGTGGTTGTCCGCTGGTGTTATATACAGTAAATGTCAATTTACTTCCGCATTGAGGGTGACCACGTATTAGTGGGTCACCCTTTGCCCAAGTTATCCAGCGGGCAGCATTACACCCAGTGCCCGGTGGCCGGCTGTGGTGCAAGGAGTACACCAACAGCACATGGACTGCGGGCTTACAATCAGTAATGCGCCACGTCTCCGCAGGGCACCGCCACCCAGGCATCAAGCCGCGCCATTTCTGCCGCATATGCAACAGGTATAATGAAGAGCGGCCCAAGATTACGACGCACCCGTGTTTAGAGAACGCGGTTGCTCCGTTTGTAAATATGGCGGGGCCCGCTTGGGAGTGCGAGAGGTGCGGAGACGTCTTTCCTACCTCAAGGAGGCTGCAGAATCATGCAGCTTTGACGCATGCACCGAGGCCCATACAAACTGAAGATCCCGCAACCAATAGTGAGCCCAATAGAAGGGTCACCCGCAGCGCCCACCGTGGAACTAACATGGGACAGTCCTCTCGTACCCATGTAAGAACACCGAGCCCAGTCGATGAGGAGGAAGACGGAGTGCGGGAGGCTGCAGTAGTGGAAGCCGTTGACACAATTGCTATAGAAGAAACGGCGACCGTTGCTGTGGCTGTGCCATCCCCGGCTCCTCGACAGATGGAGGAACGAGAAGGGCCGGTGACGAAAGGTGAGATACGGGACGAGGGACTGAGAGGTACAATAGGCGGGGACCCAGGTGCAGCCATAAACAGGGCGCCCTCAAGAAGAGGAGCTCCAGTAGAAGAAGAGGAGGACGTCCTGCTAAATGAACTGATGAGTGAACTTGGGGAGGTTCATGCAAAGGAAGTAGAAGATGGAGCCTGGGTGGCTTTCGAGGGGATCTTGAAGAGAATTTATGACAGGGTCCGCCTCGTATGTAAGATCAGGCTGAAGGAGAGAAGGGGGCCAGGGAGGCGGACCATAGACCCTTCGGACCCCAGCGCCATCCAGAGACTGTATAGACTGAACAGAAGAAAGGCCATGAGGATGGTGCTGGGAGAGCCATCCGTAGAGTGTAACCTCCCCATCGAGCGAATGGCTGCACAACTGGAGGGAGTGGAGACGGGGGACTTTGACCCCAGTGTTCTTGGAGGGGTCAAGAGAGCGGAAGAGGCGGTCATCATGACATCATTTTCGCCGGAGGAAGTGTATGACCGCCTCAGAAGGTTTGAAAATTCCGCCCCTGGGGAGGATGGTATAGATTATAGGTCCTGGAAGAAAGTGGACCCTCGAGGTAAGCTTCTGGCCACAATATTTAATATATGCCTGAAGCACCGCAGGGTCCCAGATGACTGGAAGGAGTCCAGGACTATTTTCCTCCCCAAGGTAAAGTCCCCTGGGAAGGAGAGCGATTGGAGACCCATAGCCCTTACCAGGACGATTTATAAGATTTATGTCGGAGTGCTGGCAGAGAGAGTGACGTCCTGGTGTAGGGTGCATGGGGTCATATCTCCCTTCCAGAAGGGGTTCACTGCGCATGACGGGGTGTTCGAACACAACTATGTGCTCCGTCAGCGAATGGTTGCGGCGAGAAAAGACAGGAGGGAGCTCTGCGCTGCATGGCTGGACATTACCGATGCGTTCGGAGCGATTCCACACGCTTGCATCGCCGGAGCACTAGAGACGAGAGGGGCGGGTGTTGCGCTGGTGGAGATCATAAGAGACTTCTACACAGATTCTTACACCAGCGTGAGCTCGTCCAATGGATGGTCGGATCCCATCAGGATGCGTAGAGGCATTAAGCAAGGATGCCCTTTGAGTGGGCTGCTCTTCATCCTGGGGATCGACCACGTAATAGAAAAGTTAAACTCCGGTGATGACCACACGGTACTGGCATATGCAGACGACATCGCCCTACTCTCCCCCGATCCTGAAGGCCTCCAGAGATTGATCGACGAAGCGGCGGAGGCCTTTAACAAGATAGGGTTGCGGATCAACCCCGCGAAGTGCAAGACAATGCACTTATCAGGAAAGGCACCAGTGGGGATCCGGGAAACCCGGTTTAGTGTTGGGGGAGATGAAATTGATATACTGAAGGAGGGCGAGGAGCAGAGCTTCTTGGGCAACCCGGTTGGTTTCCGGGCGGTGCACCCAAAGGCGGAGATGGAGGAAATCTTGACAAAGGCGAGGGGTATCCTGACATCAAAACTGGCCCCGTGGCAGAAGATAGACGCCCTAAGGACATTCGTATACCCGTCCCTGGGATTTCAGATGAGAAATGGACACTATCCCAAGGGAGAGTGGACGCGGATGGACGAACTGGTTAGGGCAGACCTCAAGAGAGTGCTCGACCTGCCAGCAGAGGCGTCTAATGAATATTTATACGGGGCCAGATCCGAGGGCCTGTGTGGCATCCCCATCGCTGCGGAGGAGAGCGATCTGGCACTGATCGACGGAGCATTCAAGCTATTAACTACGAAGGATGAGAAGCTCCGTCGAATGGCTAGTTTGGACCTCCTGAGCTCTACGGAGGCAAGGACCAGGATAGGTCACCAACCCGAACCTCAAGCATTTCTCTCAGGGTTGGTGACGAATGGTATGCGGGAGAGGTCTAGCCAGGTGTCGGATTGCTGGACAAGAGGGAGACAGGCCTCTCAGCGAATGGGCGTCCAATGGGATATCCAGGAGGACGTACCGTCAGTTACGTATGGGGATGTCACAATAAGAGCACACGAAAGGCATCGGCTTATCAGGACCCTTCGACAGAAGAAGCAGCTGGAGAGGGGCGAGGCACTCAGACAGAAGGCTGTACAGGGAAGAGTGCCGGAGTGCCTCAAGGATTCCCCAGATTCCAGTCATTTCCTCCAAACCGGCGAATTTCTCTCCTTTGCCGACTGGCGGTTCATCCACCGAGCCAGATTACAGCTGGTCCCCCTAAATGGACATCGGAGGTACGGGGTTGACCAGGATAAGAGTTGCAGGCGGTGCACGTTTGCCAACGAGTGCCTGGCTCATGTTATTGGGCAGTGCAACGTGCACACGGTTCTTCGCCAGATGAGGCATGATGCCATTGTTGATAGGATTGAGGCGACGGCGAAGAACCGAGGATATGGAATCGTCGGTAAGAACCAGGCTGTTGACGATTCCGGCCTGCGACCGGATCTTGTGGTGGCGAAGGGTGAGCGAAGGGTGACAAAGCTATAATCATTGATGTCACTGTCCCCTTCGAGAACCGCCGAGAAGCTCTGGATTCGGCAAGGAGAAGGAAGGAAGAGAAATACGCTGCCCTGAAGTCCTCCCTGCGGAGCAGATACAGGGAGGTGAAGACTTCCCCCATAGTAGTGGGCGCCCTGGGAACGTGGGACCCTAACAACGACAGGCACCTGAGGGGCATCACCACTGGGGCGTACCTGAAGAAGATGAAGAGGCTGGTCACATGTGAGACCATAGCCTGGTCCAGGTGCATGTACATGGAGCACCTGTCGGGCCGGATTCAGCGACCCTACAGATGGCACCGACCCGAGGAGGGCCAGGCGCAGCGGGAAGAGGGACCAGCCTCGGAGGCAAGAATGGGGGAGGAAGAAGACCGCCGAGACGGAGAGGCGGAAGGGCAGGCGTCGCCGGAGCCGTCGACTTCAAGAGATCATCCCGGAGGAGTTGAAGCGGAAGCGTCGGAGGTCACTGGTCGGTGTTAGGCTGGGAAGCGAAATAGTTTTATTGTCCAGTTCAGAAAGAGCATTCAAGCTATTAACTACGAAGGATGAGAAGCTCCGTCGAATGGCTAGTTTGGACCTCCTGAGCTCTACGGAGGCAAGGACCAGGATAGGTCACCAACCCGAACCTCAAGCATTTCTCTCAGGTTGGTGACGAATGGTATGCGGGAGAGGTCTAGCCAGGTGTCGGATTGCTGGACAAGAGGGAGACAGGCCTCTCAGCGAATGGGCGTCCAATGGGATATCCAGGAGGACGTACCGTCAGTTACGTATGGGGATGTCACAATAAGAGCACCCGAAAGGCATCGGCTTATCAGGACCCTTCGACAGAAGAAGCAGCTGGAGAGGGGTGAGGCACTCAGACAGAAGGCTGTACAGGGAAGAGTGCCGGAGTGCCTCAAGGATTCCCCAGATTCCAGTCATTTCCTCCAAACCGGCGAATTTCTCTCCTTTGCCGACTGGCGGTTCATCCACCGAGCCAGATTACAGCTGGTCCCCCTAAATGGACATCGGAGGTACGGGGTTGACCAGGATAAGAGTTGCAGGCGGTGCACGTTTGCCAACGAGTGCCTGGCTCATGTTATTGGGCAGTGCAACGTGCACACGGTTCTTCGCCAGATGAGGCATGATGCCATTGTTGATAGGATTGAGGCGACGGCGAAGAACCGAGGATATGGAATCGTCGGTAAGAACCAGGCTGTTGACGATTCCGGCCTGCGACCGGATCTTGTGGTGGCGAAGGGTGAGCGAAGGGTGACAAAGCTATAATCATTGATGTCACTGTCCCCTTCGAGAACCGCCGAGAAGCTCTGGATTCGGCAAGGAGAAGGAAGGAAGAGAAATACGCTGCCCTGAAGTCCTCCCTGCGGAGCAGATACAGGGAGGTGAAGACTTCCCCCATAGTAGTGGGCGCCCTGGGAACGTGGGACCCTAACAACGACAGGCACCTGAGGGGCATCACCACTGGGGCGTACCTGAAGAAGATGAAGAGGCTGGTCACATGTGAGACCATAGCCTGGTCCAGGTGCATGTACATGGAGCACCTGTCGGGCCGGATTCAGCGACCCTACAGATGGCACCGGCCCGAGGAGGGCCAGGCGCAGCGGGAAGAGGGACCAGCCTCGGAGGCAAGAATGGGGGAGGAAGAAGACCGCCGAGACGGAGAGGCGGAAGGGCAGGCGTCGCCGGAGCCGTCGACTTCAAGAGATCATCCCGGAGGAGTTGAAGCGGAAGCGTCGGAGGTCACTGGTCGGTGTTAGGCTGGGAAGCGAAATAGTTTTATTGTCCAGTTCAGAAAGAGCATTCAAGCTATTAACTACGAAGGATGAGAAGCTCCGTCGAATGGCTAGTTTGGACCTCCTGAGCTCTACGGAGGCAAGGACCAGGATAGGTCACCAACCCGAACCTCAAGCATTTCTCTCAGGGTTGGTGACGAATGGTATGCGGGAGAGGTCTAGCCAGGTGTCGGATTGCTGGACAAGAGGGAGACAGGCCTCTCAGCGAATGGGCGTCCAATGGGATATCCAGGAGGACGTACCGTCAGTTACGTATGGGGATGTCACAATAAGAGCACACGAAAGGCATCGGCTTATCAGGACCCTTCGACAGAAGAAGCAGCTGGAGAGGGGCGAGGCACTCAGACAGAAGGCTGTACAGGGAAGAGTGCCGGAGTGCCTCAAGGATTCCCCAGATTCCAGTCATTTCCTCCAAACCGGCGAATTTCTCTCCTTTGCCGACTGGCGGTTCATCCACCGAGCCAGATTACAGCTGGTCCCCCTAAATGGACATCGGAGGTACGGGGTTGACCAGGATAAGAGTTGCAGGCGGTGCACGTTTGCCAACGAGTGCCTGGCTCATGTTATTGGGCAGTGCAACGTGCACACGGTTCTTCGCCAGATGAGGCATGATGCCATTGTTGATAGGATTGAGGCGACGGCGAAGAACCGAGGATATGGAATCGTCGGTAAGAACCAGGCTGTTGACGATTCCGGCCTGCGACCGGATCTTGTGGTGGCGAAGGGTGAGCGAAGGGTGACAAAGCTATAATCTTTGATGTCACTGTCCCCTTCGAGAACCGCCGAGAAGCTCTGGATTCGGCAAGGAGAAGGAAGGAAGAGAAATACGCTGCCCTGAAGTCCTCCCTGCGGAGCAGATACAGGGAGGTGAAGACTTCCCCCATAGTAGTGGGCGCCCTGGGAACGTGGGACCCTAACAACGACAGGCACCTGAGGGGCATCACCACTGGGGCGTACCTGAAGAAGATGAAGAGGCTGGTCACATGTGAGACCATAGCCTGGTCCAGGTGCATGTACATGGAGCACCTGTCGGGCCGGATTTAGCGACCCTACAGATGGCACCGGCCCGAGGAGGGCCAGGCGCAGCGGGAAGAGGGACCAGCCTCGGAGGCAAGAATGGGGGAGGAAGAAGACCGCCGAGACGGAGAGGCGGAAGGGCAGGCGTCGCCGGAGCCGTCGACTTCAAGGGATCATCCCGGAGGAGTCGAAGGGGAAGTGTCGGAGGTCACTGGTCGGTGTTAGGCCGGGAAGCGTTATGTGGTCCAGTCCGGATGATGGAATTACAGGCTTGAAGAAACTGGACCACATATGTATATAGTGAAAGTATATTTAGATTTTTCCTTTCTTTTTGTTGATTTAAATGTTATTTCTATTTTATCTTTTGTTGTTGTTATTATATATTTTCTATGAAATGTTTTTGAAGATTAGTGAAGAAATGGATTGTTATTGATAATATATTGCCTGTAATTTCTTTTTAAAAATAAATCTTTATTATCTGTTCTTATCAGCTACCATTTTTCGTTAAAACCCGATCAGTGACAAAGAGCTGCGCAAGATCGCCGAGAACGTCCTACGCGCGAGGAGCGGCGATCAACACTGAGCAGTCCCCGGTGAGTAAATAGCTTTTATATACAGTTCTATAGGATTAGCGCTAAGCCTGCAGTGTACGTTGTACCCTGCAGAACAACAGTCGGTGTTGTTGTCCGCTGGTGTTATATACAGTAAATGTCAATTTACTTCCGCATTGAGGGTGACCACGTATTAGTGGGTCACCCTTTGCCCAAGTTATCTAGCGGGCAGCATTACACCCAGTGCCCGGTGGCCGGCTGTGGCAAGGAGTACACCAACAGCACATGGACTGCGGGCTTACAATCAGTAATGCGCCACGTCTCCGCAGGGCACCGCCTCCCAGGCATCAAGCCGCGCCATTTCTGCCGCATATGCAACAGGTATATTGAAGAGCGGCCCAAGATTACGACGCACCCGTGTTTAGAGAACGCGGTTGCTCCGTTTGTAAATATGGCGGGGCCCGCTTGGGAGTGCGAGAGGTGCGGAGACGTCTTTCCTACCTCAAGGGGGCTGCAGAATCATGCAGCTTTGACGCATGCACCGAGGCCCATACAAACTGAAGATCCCGCAACCAATAGTGAGCCCAATAGAAGGGTCACCCGCAGCGCCCACCGTGGAACTAACATGGGACAGTCCTCTCGTACCCATGTAAGAACACCGAGCCCAGTCGATGAGGAGGAAGACGGAGTGCGGGAGGCTGCAGTAGTGGAAGCCGTTGACACAATTGCTATAGAAGAAACGGCGACCGTTGCTGTGGCTGTGCCATCCCCGGCTCCTCGACAGATGGAGGAACGAGAAGGGCCGGTGACGACAGGTGAGATACGGGACGAGGGACTGAGAGGTACAATAGGCGGGGACCCAGGTGCAGCCATAAACAGGGCGCCCTCAAGAAGAGGAGCTCCAGTAGAAGAAGAGGAGGACGTCCTGCTAAATGAACTGATGAGTGAACTTGGGGAGGTTCATGCAAAGGAAGTAGAAGATGGAGCCTGGGTGGCTTTCGAGGGGATCTTGAAGAGAATTTATGACAGGGTCCGCCTCGTATGTAAGATCAGGCTGAAGGAGAGAAGGGGGCCAGGGAGGCGGACCATAGACCCTTCGGACCCCAGCGCCATCCAGAGACTGTATAGACTGAACAGAAGAAAGGCCATGAGGATGGTGCTGGGAGAGCCATCCGTAGAGTGTAACCTCCCCATCGAGCGAATGGCTGCACAACTGGAGGGAGTGGAGACGGGGGACTTTGACCCCAGTGTTCTTGGAGGGGTCAAGAGAGCGGAAGAGGCGGTCATCATGACATCATTTTCGCCGGAGGAAGTGTATGACCGCCTCAGAAGGTTTGAAAATTCCGCCCCTGGGGAGGATGGTATAGATTATAGGTCCTGGAAGAAAGTGGACCCTCGAGGTAAGCTTCTGGCCACAATATTTAATATATGCCTGAAGCACCGCAGGGTCCCAGATGACTGGAAGGAGTCCAGGACTATTTTCCTCCCCAAGGTAAAGTCCCCTGGGAAGGAGAGCGATTGGAGACCCATAGCCCTTACCAGGACGATTTATAAGATTTATGCCGGAGTGCTGGCAGAGAGAGTGACGTCCTGGTGTAAGGTGCATGGGGTCATATCTCCCTTCCAGAAGGGGTTCACTGCGCATGACGGGGTGTTCGAACACAACTATGTGCTCCGTCAGCGAATGGTTGCGGCGAGAAAAGACAGGAGGGAGCTCTGCGCTGCATGGCTGGACATTACCGATGCGTTCGGAGCGATTCCACACGCTTGCATCGCCGGAGCACTGGAGACAAGAGCCCCTGTCCCATCTTCTCAAGAGCACTGGAGAAGATAGACGCCCTGAGGACATTCGTGTACCCGTCCCTGGGATTTCAGATGAGAAATGGACAATATCCCAAGGGAGAGTGGACGCGGATGGACGAACTGGTTAGGGCAGACCTCAAGAGAGTGCTCGACCTGCCAGCAGAGGCGTCGAATGAATATTTATACGGGGCCAGATCCGAGGGCCTGTGTGGCATCCCCATCGCTGCGGAGGAGAGCGATCTGGCACTGATCGACGGAGCATTCAAGCTATTAATTACGAAGGATGAGAAGCTCCGTCGAATGGCTAGTTTGGACCTCCTGAGCTCTACGGAGGCAAGGACCAGGATAGGTCACCAGCCCGAACCTCAAGCATTTCTCTCAGGGTTGGTGACCAATGGCATGCGAGAGAGGTCCAGCCAAGTGTCGGATTGCTGGACGAGAGGGAGACAAGCCTCCCAGCGCATGGGCGTCCAATGGGAGATCCAGGAGGACGTTCCGTCGATAACATATGGGGATGTCACAATAAGGACACATGACAGGCGTCGGCTCATCAGGACCCTTCGACATAAGAAGCAGCTGGAGAGGGGCGAGGCGCTCCGACAGAAGGCTGTGCAAGCAAGAGTACCGGAGTGCCTGAAGGTATCCCCGGACTCCAGCCATTTCCTCCAGACCGGCGAGTTTCTCTCCTTTGCCGACTGGCGGTTCGTTCACCGAGCAAGACTACAGCTGGTCCCCCTGAATGGACATCGGAGGCACGGGGTTGACCAGGATAAGAGTTGCAGGCGGTGCGCGTTTGCTAATGAGTGCCTGGCTCATGTTCTTGGGCAGTGCAACGTGCACGCGGTTCTTCGCCAGAAGAGGCATGACGCCATAGTGAATAGAATAGAGGCGACGGCGAGGAACCGAGGATACGGAGTCGTCGCGAAGAACCAGGCAGTAGACGATTCCGGCCTGCGACCAGATCTTGTGGTGACGAAGGGTGACAACGCTATAATCTTTGATGTCACTGTCTCCTTCGAGAGCCGCCAAGAAGCTCTGGATTCGGCAAGGAGAAGAAAAGAAGAGAAATACGCTGCCCTGAAGTCCTCCCTGCGGAGCAGATACAGGGAGGTGAAGACTTCCCCCATAGTAGTGGGCGCCCTGGGAACGTGGGACCCCAACAACGACAGGCACCTGAGGGGCATCACCACTGGGGCGTATCTGAAGATGAAGAGGCTGGTCACATGTGAGACCACAGCCTGGTCCAGGTGCATGTATATGGAGCACCTGTCGGGCCGAATTCAACGACCCTACAGATGGCACCGGCCCGAGGAGGGCCAGGCTGGAGGAGAAGAGAGACTAGCCGAGGAGAGAAGAATGGGGGAGGAAGAATACCGCCGAGACGAAGAGACGGTAGGGCAGGCGTCGCCGGAGCCATCGACTTCAAGGGATCATCCCGGAGGAGTTGAAGGGGAAGCGTCGGAGGTCACTGGTCGGTGTTAGGCCGGGAAGCGAACCAGTAGAGTGAGTAGTCCAGCACAGATAATGGAAAGTGGGGAAAATGGGATGTACAATGTGATAAGACTGGACCAAGTGAATTATGGTTAATTAAATATATAGTTATGTTATTAAAATTTTTGTTTTTATATATAATATATTGTTAAGTGGTGTTAAATATGAAGAAAAGAAAGAAAAAAAATTGTTATAATCAGTTAAAGCATGTACCTGTAATTTTATTCAAAATAAATCAATATTATCTGTTCTTCGACTGTATCGGCTGATCAGGACCCTTCGACATAAGAAGCAGCTGGAGAGGGGCGAGGCACTCCGACAGAAGGCTATGCAAGGAAGAGTACCGGAGTGCCTGAAGGTATCCCCAGACTCCAGCCATTTCCTCCAGACCGGCGAGTTTCTCTCCTTTGCCGACTGGCGGTTCGTTCACCGAGCAAGACTACAGCTGGTCCCCCTGAATGGACATCGGAGGCTCGGGGTTGACCAGGATAAGAGTTGCAGGCGGTGCACGTTTGCTAATGAGTGCCTGGCTCATGTTCTTGGGCAGTGCAACGTGCACGCGGTTCTTTGCCAGAAGAGGCATGACGCCATAGTGAATAGAATAGAGGCGACGGCGAGGAACCGAGGATACGGAGTCGTCGCGAAGAACCAGGCAGTAGACGATTCCGGCCTGCGGCCTGATCTTGTGGTGGCGAAGGGTGACAACGCTATAATCATTGATGTCACTGTCCCCTTCGAGAACCGCCAAGAAGCTATGGATTCGGCAAGGAGAAGAAAGGAAGAAAAGTACGCCGCCCTGAAGGCCTCCCTGCGGAGCAGATACAGGGAGGTGAAGATTTCCCCCATAGTAGTGGGCGCCCTGGGAACGTGGGACCCCAACAACGACAGGCACCTGAGGGGCATCACCACTGGGGCGTACCTGAAGAGGATGAAGAGGCTGGTCACGTGTGAAACCATAGCCTGGTCCAGGTGCATATACATGGAGCACCTGTCGGGCCGGATTCAACGACCCTACAGATGGCACCGGCCCGAGGAGGGCCAGGCTCAAGGAGAAGAGAGACCAGCCGAGGAGAGAAGAATGGGGGAAGAAGAATACCGCCGAGACGAAGAGACGGTAGGGCAGGCGTCGCCGGAGCCATTGACTTCAAGGGATCATCCCGGAGGAGTTAAAGCGGAAGCGTCGGAGGTCACTGGTCGGTGTTAGGCCGGGAAGCGTTATGTGGTCCAGTCCGGATGATATAGAGCTGAAGTTACAGGCTTAAAGGAAAATGAAGAAACTGGACCACATGTGTATATATTGAAAATGTATTATAAAATCTTTTGTTGTTTTTAATATTATTTATATTTAATATTTTGTTATTGTTATTATATATCTTCTATGGAATGTTATTGAAGAGGAGTGAAGAAATGCAATTTAATCTATAGTATATTGCCTGTAATTTCTTTTTAAAAATAAATCTTTATTATCTGTTCTTTTCAGCTTGATCCTGTTACGACCCTCTTCAAGGGATCGGTGTTTATTAGTGGGATAGAATAGCGGTTGGGACAGATTTTGAGGCGATCAGGGTGTTAGAAGTAGAAAGGGAAGAGGTTGGCATTAACGACATTGAAAGAGAACTTGATGAAGAATGCAATGTGCCGAACGGATAGGTAAGACCACCTGTAGCATCCTTTTCATATGTTTAGTTGCCGAATTTTAATTAGTCATAACAATGGACGAAAGTTAACTTTCTGTATTTCTTTGTGAATCATTATTTCTCCGATATGACTGATTATTTTCGGTTGGAGGGGGATACTTTAATTATGAATCATCCTCTGCCTAGATTGGCCAATGGTCAGCGTTACGCCGTATGCCCTATCACGAATTGTGGTAAAGAGTACGTAACGAAGGATTGGACAGCGGGTGTACAGTCCGCAATTCGTCATCTTTCTGCGGTACATCGGCTTCATGGCATTAAATCGCGACATTTTTGTCGGATTTGTGAGGGGTATATTGAAGAACGCAGACAAATAACAACCTCGACAGCGTAGTGTGCGAATCCGTGTTTACAATCGTGCCCGCGCTAGGTCACCATCTATTTCTAGTGACGACACTGGTACGGAAGGAGCAGCCAGTGGAGGGGAAACCGAATGCTGTCCTGAAGGATTAGTTGTTGCTGGCCCGTCGGGACTCGGACGCGAAGTAATCGAGGGCTTCTTCGTTGGGGGTAATGATCCTACTGATTAATTAATAATCCTACTGAGTAATTGTGGATGCCCTTATATCCTCAGGGTGTCTGGAAGGAGCGAGTAGGCCGGAGGAGTCTGAGGAAAATAATTGCACGAGTGCTGTGGGTCCACGAGCTGTCGTTGATGCGGTGAGAAGAGGATCGGTTTTAGATAAAGAAGACGACGCCCAGCTGCAGGAGTTTAGGCGTGATTTAGGGGGTATCCACGTACTTGATGCAAATAACGTGTCGTGGATGGCCTTTGAAGGACTCCTAGATAAAGTCATCAATAGGGTACGTGTCCTTTGTAATATCCGTCCAAGGGTAAGAAGAACGGGACCACCGAAGACTATTGACCTCTCTGATCCAAGGGCCATCCAACGGTTGTATAGGAACAATCGGAGAAAGGCCATTAGAATGGTTCTGGGGGACCCACCTGCCAATTGCCAACTCTCTATTGATGAGCAGGCGGCCTCGTTGAGAGGAGACGGATGGGGCAGTTTTGATGCGGCCAAACTCTCGGGAGTGGTGAAGGCCCACGAGCCGGTCGTAATGACGGCTTTTACGCCTGAGGAGGAAAAGGGTCGACTTCGCAGATTTGAGAATTCTGCTCCTGGTGAGGACGGGATCGATTATAGGTCTTGGAGGAAGGTGGATCCTGAAGGGAGGCTTCTATCAACAATATTTAATATTTGCCTCAAACATAGAAAAGTCCCAGGAGAATGGAAGCATTTAACTATTTTCCTCCCTAAAGTTAAATCTCCTTCTCAGGTGAAGGATTGGAGACCCATTGCGCTTACTCCGACAATTTATAAGGTCTACTCGGGGTTGTTGACCGATAGGATTACCTCTTGGTGTAAGTTACACAATATTCTGTCTCCTTTCCAGAAGGGGTTTACTGCTCACGATGGAGTATTTGAGCATAATTACGTGCTCCGTCAGAGGATGGTGGCAGCACGAAAGAATAAAAGGGACCTGTGTGTTGCATGGTTGGACATTTCGAATGCCTTTGGATCTATTCCACATGACTGTGTTACCGGAGCATTGGAGAGCAGGGGGGCGGGTGATGCACTGGTCGAAATCATCAGAGACCTCTACACCGAGTCTTTCACTAGTGTATACTCGTCCTCTGGTGAAGGTGACACTGTTGAAATGCTCAGAGGTATCAAGCAAGGGTGCCCCCTGAGTGGTCTACTATTTATCATTGGAATAGACCATGTTGTCCAGGAGCTGTGTGCGGGTGATGACCACTCAGTATTGGCCTATGCTGATGATCTCACTCTTCTCTCACCTAATGCAGAAGGCCTCCAGAGACAGCTCGACAAAGCGAATGAGGCACTTCGTCGTATAGGGTTAAGGATCAATCCTGCCAAATGTAGTGGCATGCATCTTTCAGGGAAGGCACCGGTGGGATGCCGTGATACTCTATTTAAGGTTGGGGAAAGTGAGATAAGTATACTCGGAGAGGGCGATGTGCAGCGGTTTTTTGGGCGTTCCGGTTGGATTTCGTGCAGTCCCACCAGGGGCAGGGTTGGACGAAATAATTACTAAGGCGAAGTCGGTCCTGGATTCGAAGTTGGCTCCGTGGCCGAAAATCGACTCTCTGAGGACATTCGTTTACCCATCTCTTAATTTTCAGATGAGAAATGGCCAGTTTCCCAAGGGAGATTGGACAAGGGTGGACGAAATAATTAGAGCCGAGATCAAGAGAGCGCTCTACCTGCCGGTCGAGGCCTCCAACGAATAGCTCTATGGAGCCAGATCAGAGGGTCTTTGCGGTATACAGATGGCTGCTGAGGAGAGTGATCTAGCTCTCATTGACGGCGCTTTTAAGCTCTTAACATCGTCTGATGAAAAGCTCCGCAATATGGCTCAAGCTGATCTCTTACAGTCGGCTGGATCTCGAGCAAAGACTGGTTACCAACCGGATCCTCAGTCCTTTCTCTCTGGGTTGGTGACGGAAGGTATGCAGGACAGATCCAGTCAGGTTTCGGATTGTTGGACAATGTGCAGGAAGGCCTCTCATAGAATGGGCGTCTTGTGGAATATTCGTGAGGACGTCCCGGAGGTGAGCTATAAGGATGTGACTGTGAAGCCCCACGAAAGACATCGTCTATTGAGGACTATTCGTCTAAGGAGGCAGTTGGAGAGGGGGGAAGTGCTTCGGAGTAAACCGGTACAAGGAAGAGTGGCGGAATGTTTAAGGTTCTCTCCTGATTCCAACCACTTTCTCCAAACTGGTGAATACCTTTCTTTTGCTGATTGGCGATTTGTCCATAAAGCAAGGCTTCAACTGGTCCCCTTGAATGGTCATCGAAGGTATGGAACTGGCCTGGAGAAGTGCTGCAGGCGCTGCTCGTTTGGCAATGAATGTTTAGCCCATGTGATGGGCCAATGCAACGTACATGCCGTTCTTCGCCAGAAGAGACATGATGCCGTAGTGGACAGAATGGAGGTGACAGCGATAAACAGAGGCTATAGTGTCGTCGGAAGGAACCAGCCCATAGATGATTCTGGATTGCGACAACAAAGGGTGACCGGGCAATGATCATTGACGTAGCTGTCCCCTTTGAGAATCGTATGGAGGCGTTCGCGGCTGCAAGGTCCAGGAAGGAGGAAAAGTATGCTGCCTTGAGGACGCATCTCCAGCGCAGGTACAGAGAGGTGAAGGTTGCCCCTATTATCGTTGGGACCCTTGGTACACGGGACCCCAAGAACGACAGTCATCTACGATGGATAACTACGGCGTCATACCTCAAAAAGATGAAACGGTTGGTGACATGCGAAACCATATCATGGTCTCGATGTATCAACATGGAGCATTTGTCGGGCCGCATCCATCGTCCCCATCGCTGGCGTGAGCCCACAGAGGACCGACTATGCAGTAATGTGGCCCCAGCTGAAGCTTTGCTGTTGAGTGGGGGAGAAGGAGGACAGGTGTCTCCCGTAGCGTCGACCTCGAATGAACACCCTGCATGTGCGGAGGAAAGGGATTAAGATCTTCGCTCAGGCCGGGAAGAACGTAGAAGATGAATATCGTTTTATGAACTTTTATAATTTTCTTGTTTTTATGTTCATT
The DNA here is from genome assembly GCA_003667255.2 of Euschistus heros. Taxonomy (NCBI): domain Eukaryota; kingdom Metazoa; phylum Arthropoda; class Insecta; order Hemiptera; family Pentatomidae; genus Euschistus; species Euschistus heros. Next base: position 15,425 of record RCWM02000401.1, on the reverse strand, counting down.
CATTATTTATGTTATATTGTTTGTATCTTACAATTTTGTGAAAAATAAATCTTTTAATCTGTTCTTATCAGCTTAATCTCTGGTACGACCCTCATCGTATCTGTTCTTATCAGCTACCGTTTTTCGTTAAAACCCGATCAGTGACAAAGAGCTGCGTAAGATCGCCGAGAACATCCAACGCGCGAGGAGAGGCGATCAATACTGAGCAGTCCCCGGTGAGTACATAGCATTTTTATACGTATATAGGATTAGCGCTAAGCCCGTAGTGTACGTTGTACCCTGCAGAACAACAGTCGGTGTTGTTGTTCGCTGGTATTAAAGCAAGGAAATGTCTATTTATTTCCGCATTGAGGGTGACCACGTATTAGTGGGTCACCCTTTGCCCAAGTTATCCAGCGGACAGCATTACACCCAGTGCCCGGTGGCCGGCTATGGCAAGGAGTACACTAACAGCACATGGACTGCGGGTCTACAATCAGTGATGCGCCACGTCTCCGCAGGGCACCGCCTCCCAGGCATCAAGCTGCGCCATTTCTGCCGCATTTGTAATAAGGATATTGAGGAGCGGCCCAAGATAACGACGCACCCGTGTCTAGAGAACGCGGGTGCTCCGTTGGTGAATATGGCGGGGCCCGTTTGGGAGTGTGAGAGATGCGGGGACGTATTTCCGACCTCAAGGGGGCTGCAAAACCACGCACCACTGACGCATGCACCGAGGTCCAATAATAATGCTGAGGAGACCGCCACTGAGAGTGAGCCCAGTAGAAGGGTCACCCGCAGTGCCCACCGTGAGATGAACACGGGCCAGTCCTCTCGTACCCGAGATAGAAGACCACCGAGCCCAGTCGAAGAGGAGGAGAATGGAGTCCGGGAGGCTGCGGTAGCAGAAGCCGTTAACATAAATACACCAGAAGAAACAGTGACCGCTGCCGCGGCTGTTTCTGCCCCGGATCCCCAGCATGTGGAGGAACAGGACGGGCCGGTGAGGAGAGAGGGAAGTCGGGACGAGAGTCTGAGAGGTGCGATGGGCGGGGACCCTGGTGCAGCCATAAACAGGGCGCCCTCAAGAAGAGGAGCTCCAGCAGAAGAAGAGGAGGACGCCCCGCTAAAAGAACTAATAATTGAGCTTGGGGAGGTTCATGCAATGGAAGTAGAAGATGGAGCCTGGGTGGCTTTCGAGGGGATCTTGAGGAGAATTTATGATAGAATCCGCCTTGTATGTAAGATCAGGCTAAAGGAGAGGAGAAGAGGGCCAGGAAGGCGGACCATAGACCCCTCGGACCCCAGCGCCATCCAGAGACTATATAGGCTGAACAGGAGAAAGGCCGTGAGGATGGTGCTGGGAGAGCCACCTGTAGAGTGCAACCTCCCCATTGAGCAAATGGCTGCACGTCTGGAGGGAGTGGAGACGGGGGACTTTGACCCCTGTGTTCTTAAAGGGGTCAAAAGAGCGGAAGAGGCGGTCATTATGACGTCGTTTACACCCGAAGAAGTGTTTGACCGCCTCAGAAGGTTTGAGAATTCCGCCCCTGGGGAGGATGGAATAGACTATAGGTCCTGGAAGAAAGTGGACCCTAGAGGCAAGCTTCTGGCTTCAATATTTAATATTTGCCTGAAGCACCGCAGGGTCCCAGAGGAGTGGAAAGAGTCCAGGACCATATTCCTTCCTAAGGTAAAGTCCCCCGAGAAGGAGATATATAAGATATATGCCGGATTGTTGGCAGAAAGAGTGACGTCCTGGTGTAGGGTGCATGGGGTCATTTCTCCCTTCCAGAAAGGGTTCACGGCGCATGACGGAGTTTTTGAACACAACTACGTTCTCCGTAAGCGAATGGTGGCGGCGAGGAAGGAAAGAAAGGAACTCTGCGCTGCATGGCTGGACATCACCGATGCGTTCGGATCGATACCACACGCCTGCATCACTGGAGCACTAGAGGAAAGAGGGGCGGGTGTTGCGCTGGTGGAAATCATAAGAGACCTCTACACAGATTCTTGCACCAGCGTGAGCTTGTCCAATGGATGGTCAGATCCCATTAGGATGTCTAGAGGCATAAAGCAAGGATGCCCTTTGAGCGGGCTGCTCTTCATCCTGGGGATCGACCACATCATAGAAAGGTTGAACTCCGGTGATGACCACACGGTGCTAGCCTATGCGGACGACATCGCCCTACTCTCCCCCGATCCTGAGGGCCTCCAGAGATTGATCGACGAAGCGGCGGAGGCCTTCAAGAAGATAGGGTTACGGATCAACCCCACGAAGTGCAAGACGATGCACTTATCAGGGAGAGCACCAGTGGGGATCCGGGAAACCCAGTTTAGTGTTGGGGGAGCTGAAATAGGTATATTGAAGGAGGGCGAGGAGCAGAGCTTCATGGGCAACCCGGTTGGATTCCGGGCGGTGCACCCCAAGGCGGATATGGAGGAAATCATGAATAAGGCGAAGGGTATCCTGACATCGAAACTGGCCCCGTGGCAGAAGATAAGACGCCCTGAGGACATTCGTGTACCCGTCCCTGGGATTTCAAATGAGAAATGGACAATATCCCAAGGGAGAGTGGACACGGATGGACGAGTTGGTCAGGGCAGACCTCAAGAGAGTGCTCGACCTGCCAGCAGAGGCGTCAAATGAATATTTATACGGGGCCAGATCCGAGGGCCTGTGTGGCATCCCCATCGCTGCGGAGGAAAGCGATCTGGCACTGATCGACGGAGCATTCAAGCTGTTAACTACGAAGGACGAGAAGCTCCGTCGAATGGCTAGTTTGGACCTCCTGAGCTCTGCAGAAGCAAGGACCAAGATAGGTCACCAACCTGAACCTCAAGCATTTCTCTCAGGGTTGGTGACGAATGGCATGCGTGAGAGGTCTAGCCAGGTGTCGGATTGCTGGACGAGAGGGAGACAGGCCTCCCAGCGAATGGGCGTCCAATGGGATATCCAGGAGGACGTACCATCAGTTACATATGGGGATGTCACAGTAAGAGACCACGAAAGGCATCGGCTCATCAGGACCCTTCGACAGAAGAAGCAGCTGGAGAGGGGCGAGGCACTCAGACAGAAGGCTGTACAAGGAAGAGTACCGGAGTGCCTCAAGGATTCCCCAGATTCCAGTCATTTCCTCCAAACCGGCGAATTTCTCTCCTTTGCCGACTGGCGGTTCATCCACCGAGCCAGATTACAGCTGGTCCCCCTGAATGGACATCGGAGGTACGGGGTTGACCAGGATAAGAGTTGCAGGCGGTGCACGTTTGCTAATGAGTGCCTGGCTCATGTTCTTGGGCAGTGCAACGTGCACGCGGTTCTTCGTCAGAAGAGGCATGACGCCATAGTGAATAGAATAGAGGCGACGGCGAGGAACCGAGGATATGGAGTCGTCGCGAAGAACCAGGCAGTAGACGATTCCGGCCTGCGGCCAGATCTTGTGGTGGCGAAGGGTGACAACGCTATAATCATTGATGTCACTGTCCCCTTCGAGAACCGCCAAGAAGCTCTGGATTCGGCAAGGAGGAGAAAGGAAGAGAAATACGCTGCCCTGAAGTCCTCCCTGCGGAGCAGATATAGGGAGGTGAAGATTTCCCCCATAGTAGTGGGCGCCCTGGGAACGTGGGACCCCAACAACGACAGGCACCTGAGGGGCATCACCACTGGGGCGTACCTGAAAAAGATGAAGAGGCTGGTCACGTGTGAGACCATAGCCTGGTCCAGATGCATATACATGGAGCACCTGTCGGGCCGGATTCAACGACCCTACAGATGGGACCGGCCCGAGGAGGGCCAGGCTCAAGGAGAAGAGAGACCAGCCGAGGAGCGAATAATGGGGGAACAAGAAGACCGCCGAGACGAAGAGGTGGTAGGGCAGGCGTCGCTGGAGCCAGCGACTTCAAGGGATCATCCCGGAGGAGTCGAAGGGGAAGCGTCGGAGGTCACTGGTCGGTGTTAGGTCGGGAAGCGTTATGTGGTCCATTCCGGATGATAGAGAGCTGGAATTACAGGCTTAAAGAAAAATGAAGAAACTGGACCACACATGTATATAGAACCTGTTTACTTATATTTGTTAATTGAAATTATTAAATTTGTTATATTTATTGTGTTTGTTATGAAAATCAGATTCCAATGTTTATGAAGATTAATGAAGAAATTAATTGTTTTATTTGCTATGTTGCCTGTAATTATTTTTAAAAATAAATCTTTATTATCTGTTCTTATCAGCTACCATTTTTTGTTATAAACCGATCAGTGACATAGAGCTGCGCAAGATCGCCGAGAACATCCAACGCGCGAGGAGAGGCGATCAATACTGAGCAGTCCCCGGTGAGTACATAGCATTTTTATACGTATATAGGATTAGCGCTAAGCCCGTAGTGTACGTTGTACCCTGCAGAACAACAGTCGGTGTTGTTGTTCGCTGGTATTAAAGCAAGGAAATGTCTATTTATTTCCGCATTGAGGGTGACCACGTATTAGTGGGTCACCCTTTGCCCAAGTTATCCAGCGGACAGCATTACACCCAGTGCCCGGTGGCCGGCTATGGCAAGGAGTACACTAACAGCACATGGACTGCGGGTCTACAATCAGTGATGCGCCACGTCTCCGCAGGGCACCGCCTCCCAGGCATCAAGCTGCGCCATTTCTGCCGCATTTGTAATAAGGATATTGAGGAGCGGCCCAAGATAACGACGCACCCGTGTCTAGAGAACGCGGGTGCTCCGTTGGTGAATATGGCGGGGCCCGTTTGGGAGTGTGAGAGATGCGGGGACGTATTTCCGACCTCAAGGGGGCTGCAAAACCACGCACCACTGACGCATGCACCGAGGTCCAATAATAATGCTGAGGAGACCGCCACTGAGAGTGAGCCCAGTAGAAGGGTCACCCGCAGTGCCCACCGTGAGATGAACACGGGCCAGTCCTCTCGTACCCGAGATAGAAGACCACCGAGCCCAGTCGAAGAGGAGGAGAATGGAGTCCGGGAGGCTGCGGTAGCAGAAGCCGTTAACATAAATACACCAGAAGAAACAGTGACCGCTGCCGCGGCTGTTTCTGCCCCGGATCCCCAGCATGTGGAGGAACAGGACGGGCCGGTGAGGAGAGAGGGAAGTCGGGACGAGAGTCTGAGAGGTGCGATGGGCGGGGACCCTGGTGCAGCCATAAACAGGGCGCCCTCAAGAAGAGGAGCTCCAGCAGAAGAAGAGGAGGACGCCCCGCTAAAAGAACTAATAATTGAGCTTGGGGAGGTTCATGCAATGGAAGTAGAAGATGGAGCCTGGGTGGCTTTCGAGGGGATCTTGAGGAGAATTTATGATAGAATCCGCCTTGTATGTAAGATCAGGCTAAAGGAGAGGAGAAGAGGGCCAGGAAGGCGGACCATAGACCCCTCGGACCCCAGCGCCATCCAGAGACTATATAGGCTGAACAGGAGAAAGGCCGTGAGGATGGTGCTGGGAGAGCCACCTGTAGAGTGCAACCTCCCCATTGAGCAAATGGCTGCACGTCTGGAGGGAGTGGAGACGGGGGACTTTGACCCCTGTGTTCTTAAAGGGGTCAAAAGAGCGGAAGAGGCGGTCATTATGACGTCGTTTACACCCGAAGAAGTGTTTGACCGCCTCAGAAGGTTTGAGAATTCCGCCCCTGGGGAGGATGGAATAGACTATAGGTCCTGGAAGAAAGTGGACCCTAGAGGCAAGCTTCTGGCTTCAATATTTAATATTTGCCTGAAGCTCCGCAGGGTCCCAGAGGAGTGGAAAGAGTCCAGGACCATATTCCTTCCTAAGGTAAAGTCCCCCGAGAAGGAGATATATAAGATATATGCCGGATTGTTGGCAGAAAGAGTGACGTCCTGGTGTAGGGTGCATGGGGTCATTTCTCCCTTCCAGAAAGGGTTCACGGCGCATGACGGAGTTTTTGAACACAACTACGTTCTCCGTCAGCGAATGGTGGCGGCGAGGAAGGAAAGAAAGGAACTCTGCGCTGCATGGCTGGACATCACCGATGCGTTCGGATCGATACCACACGCCTGCATCACCGGAGCACTAGAGGAAAGAGGGGCGGGTGTTGCGCTGGTGGAAATCATAAGAGACCTCTACACAGATTCTTGCACCAGCGTGAGCTCGTCCAATGGATGGTCAGATCCCATTAGGATGTCTAGAGGCATAAAGCAAGGATGCCCTTTAAGCGGGCTGCTCTTCATCCTGGGGATCGACCACATCATAGAAAGGTTGAACTCCGGTGATGACCACACGGTGCTAGCCTATGCGGACGACATCGCCCTACTCTCCCCCGATCCTGAGGGCCTCCAGAGATTGATCGACGAAGCGGCGGAGGCCTTCAAGAAGATAGGGTTACGGATCAACCCCACGAAGTGCAAGACGATGCACTTATCAGGGAGAGCACCAGTGGGGATCCGGGAAACCCAGTTTAGTGTTGGGGGAGCTGAAATAGGTATATTGAAGGAGGGCGAGGAGCAGAGCTTCCTGGGCAACCCGGTTGGATTCCGGCGGTGCACCCCAAGGCGGATATGGAGGAAATCATGAATAAGGCGAAGGGTATCCTGACATCGAAACTGGCCCCGTGGCAGAAGATAAGACGCCCTGAGGACATTCGTGTACCCGTCCCTGGGATTTCAAATGAGAAATGGACAATATCCCAAGGGAGAGTGGACACGGATGGACGAGTTGGTCAGGGCAGACCTCAAGAGAGTGCTCGACCTGCCAGCAGAGGCGTCAAATGAATATTTATACGGGGCCAGATCCGAGGGCCTGTGTGGCATCCCCATCGCTGCGGAGGAAAGCGATCTGGCACTGATCGACGGAGCATTCAAGCTGTTAACTACGAAGGACGAGAAGCTCCGTCGAATGGCTAGTTTGGACCTCCTGAGCTCTGCAGAAGCAAGGACCAAGATAGGTCACCAACCTGAACCTCAAGCATTTCTCTCAGGGTTGGTGACGAATGGCATGCGTGAGAGGTCTAGCCAGGTGTCGGATTGCTGGACGAGAGGGAGACAGGCCTCCCAGCGAATGGGCGTCCAATGGGATATCCAGGAGGACGTACCATCAGTTACATATGGGGATGTCACAGTAAGAGACCACGAAAGGCATCGGCTCATCAGGACCCTTCGACAGAAGAAGCAGCTGGAGAGGGGCGAGGCACTCAGACAGAAGGCTGTACAAGGAAGAGTACCGGAGTGCCTCAAGGATTCCCCAGATTCCAGTCATTTCCTCCAAACCGGCGAATTTCTCTCCTTTGCCGACTGGCGGTTCATCCACCGAGCCAGATTACAGCTGGTCCCCCTGAATGGACATCGGAGGTACGGGGTTGACCAGGATAAGAGTTGCAGGCGGTGCACGTTTGCTAATGAGTGCCTGGCTCATGTTCTTGGGCAGTGCAACGTGCACGCGGTTCTTCGTCAGAAGAGGCATGACGCCATAGTGAATAGAATAGAGGCGACGGCGAGGAACCGAGGATATGGAGTCGTCGCGAAGAACCAGGCAGTAGACGATTCCGGCCTGCGGCCAGATCTTGTGGTGGCGAAGGGTGACAACGCTATAATCATTGATGTCACTGTCCCCTTCGAGAACCGCCAAGAAGCTCTGGATTCGGCAAGGAGGAGAAAGGAAGAGAAATACGCTGCCCTGAAGTCCTCCCTGCGGAGCAGATATAGGGAGGTGAAGATTTCCCCCATAGTAGTGGGCGCCCTGGGAACGTGGGACCCCAACAACGACAGGCACCTGAGGGGCATCACCACTGGGGCGTACCTGAAAAAGATGAAGAGGCTGGTCACGTGTGAGACCATAGCCTGGTCCAGATGCATATACATGGAGCACCTGTCGGGCCGGATTCAACGACCCTACAGATGGCACCGGCCCGAGGAGGGCCAGGCTCAAAGAGAAGAGAGACCAGCCGAGGAGCGAATAATGGGGGAACAAGAAGACCGCCGAGACGAAGAGGTGGTAGGGCAGGCGTCGCCGGAGCCAGCGACTTCAAGGGATCATCCCGGAGGAGTCGAAGGGGAAGCGTCGGAGGTCACTGGTCGGTGTTAGGTCGGGAAGCGTTATGTGGTCCATTCCGGATGATAGAGAGCTGGAATTACAGGCTTAAAGAAAAATGAAGAAACTGGACCACACATGTATATAGAACCTGTTTACTTATATTTGTTAATTGAAATTATTAAATTTGTTATATTTATTGTGTTTGTTATGAAAATCAGATTCCAATGTTTATGAAGATTAATGAAGAAATTAATTGTTTTATTTGCTATGTTGCCTGTAATTATTTTTAAAAATAAATCTTTATTATCTGTTCTTATCAGCTACCATTTTTTGTTATAACCGATCAGTGACATAGAGCTGCGCAAGATCGCCGAGAACATCCAACGCGCGAGGAGAGGCGATCAATACTGAGCAGTCCCCGGTGAGTACATAGCATTTTTATACGTATATAGGATTAGCGCTAAGCCCGTAGTGTACGTTGTACCCTGCAGAACAACAGTCGGTGTTGTTGTTCGCTGGTATTAAAGCAAGGAAATGTCTATTTATTTCCGCATTGAGGGTGACCACGTATTAGTGGGTCACCCTTTGCCCAAGTTATCCAGCGGACAGCATTACACCCAGTGCCCGGTGGCCGGCTATGGCAAGGAGTACACTAACAGCACATGGACTGCGGGTCTACAATCAGTGATGCGCCACGTCTCCGCAGGGCACCGCCTCCCAGGCATCAAGCTGCGCCATTTCTGCCGCATTTGTAATAAGGATATTGAGGAGCGGCCCAAGATAACGACGCACCCGTGTCTAGAGAACGCGGGTGCTCCGTTGGTGAATATGGCGGGGCCCGTTTGGGAGTGTGAGAGATGCGGGGACGTATTTCCGACCTCAAGGGGGCTGCAAAACCACGCACCACTGACGCATGCACCGAGGTCCAATAATAATGCTGAGGAGACCGCCACTGAGAGTGAGCCCAGTAGAAGGGTCACCCGCAGTGCCCACCGTGAGATGAACACGGGCCAGTCCTCTCGTACCCGAGATAGAAGACCACCGAGCCCAGTCGAAGAGGAGGAGAATGGAGTCCGGGAGGCTGCGGTAGCAGAAGCCGTTAACATAAATACACCAGAAGAAACAGTGACCGCTGCCGCGGCTGTTTCTGCCCCGGATCCCCAGCATGTGGAGGAACAGGACGGGCCGGTGAGGAGAGAGGGAAGTCGGGACGAGAGTCTGAGAGGTGCGATGGGCGGGGACCCTGGTGCAGCCATAAACAGGGCGCCCTCAAGAAGAGGAGCTCCAGCAGAAGAAGAGGAGGACGCCCCGCTAAAAGAACTAATAATTGAGCTTGGGGAGGTTCATGCAATGGAAGTAGAAGATGGAGCCTGGGTGGCTTTCGAGGGGATCTTGAGGAGAATTTATGATAGAATCCGCCTTGTATGTAAGATCAGGCTAAAGGAGAGGAGAAGAGGGCCAGGAAGGCGGACCATAGACCCCTCGGACCCCAGCGCCATCCAGAGACTATATAGGCTGAACAGGAGAAAGGCCGTGAGGATGGTGCTGGGAGAGCCACCTGTAGAGTGCAACCTCCCCATTGAGCAAATGGCTGCACGTCTGGAGGGAGTGGAGACGGGGGACTTTGACCCCTGTGTTCTTAAAGGGGTCAAAAGAGTGGAAGAGGCGGTCATTATGACGTCGTTTACACCCGAAGAAGTGTTTGACCACCTCAGAAGGTTTGAGAATTCCGCCCCTGGGGAGGATGGAATAGACTATAGGTCCTGGAAGAAAGTGGACCCTAGAGGCAAGCTTCTGGCTTCAATATTTAATATTTGCCTGAAGCACCGCAGGGTCCCAGAGGAGTGGAAAGAGTCCAGGACCATATTCCTCCCTAAGGTAAAGTCCCCCGAGAAGGAGATATATAGATATATGCCGGATTGTTGGCAGAAAGAGTGACGTCCTGGTGTAGGGTGCATGGGGTCATTTCTCCCTTCCAGAAAGGGTTCACGGCGCATGACGGAGTTTTTGAACACAACTACGTTCTCCGTAAGCGAATGGTGGCGGCGAGGAAGGAAAGAAAGGAACTCTGCGCTGCATGGCTGGACATCACCGATGCGTTCGGATCGATACCACACGCCTGCATCACTGGAGCACTAGAGGAAAGAGGGGCGGGTGTTGCGCTGGTGGAAATCATAAGAGACCTCTACACAGATTCTTGCACCAGCGTGAGCTTGTCCAATGGATGGTCAGATCCCATTAGGATGTCTAGAGGCATAAAGCAAGGATGCCCTTTGAGCGGGCTGCTCTTCATCCTGGGGATCGACTACATCATAGAAAGGTTGAACTCCGGTGATGACCACACGGTGCTAGCCTATGCGGACGACATCGCCCTATTCTCCCCCGATCCTGAGGGCCTCCAGAGATTGATCGACGAAGCGGCGGAGGCCTTCAAGAAGATAGGGTTACGGATCAACCCCACGAAGTGCAAGACGATGCACTTATCAGGGAGAGCACCAGTGGGGATCCGGGAAACCCAGTTTAGTGTTGGGGGAGCTGAAATAGGTATATTGAAGGAGGGCGAGGAGCAGAGCTTCCTGGGCAACCCGGTTGGATTCCGGGCGGTGCACCCCAAGGCGGATATGGAGGAAATCATGAATAAGGCGAAGGGTATCCTGACATCGAAACTGGCCCCGTGGCAGAAGATAAGACGCCCTGAGGATATTCGTGTACCCGTCCCTGGGATTTCAAATGAGAAATGGACAATATCCCAAGGGAGAGTGGACGCGGATGGACGAATTGGTCAGGGCAGACCTCAAGAGAGTGCTCGACCTGCCAGCAGAGGCGTCAAATGAATATTTATACGGGGCCAGATCCGAGGGCCTGTGTGGCATCCCCATCGCTGCGGAGGAAAGCGATCTGGCACTGATCGACGGAGCATTCAAGCTGTTAACTACGAAGGACGAGAAGCTCCGTCGAATGGCTAGTTTGGACCTCCTGAGCTCTGCAGAAGCAAGGACCAAGATAGGTCACCAACCTGAACCTCAAGCATTTCTCTCAGGGTTGGTGACGAATGGCATGCGTGAGAGGTCTAGCCAGGTGTCGGATTGCTGGACGAGAGGGAGACAGGCCTCCCAGCGAATGGGCGTCCAATGGGATATCCAGGAGGACGTACCATCAGTTACATATGGGGATGTCACAGTAAGAGACCACGAAAGGCATCGGCTCATCAGGACCCTTCGACAGAAGAAGCAGCTGGAGAGGGGCGAGGCACTCAGACAGAAGGCTGTACAAGGAAGAGTACCGGAGTGCCTCAAGGATTCCCCAGATTCCAGTCATTTCCTCCAAACCGGCGAATTTCTCTCCTTTGCCGACTGGCGGTTCATCCACCGAGCCAGATTACAGCTGGTCCCCCTGAATGGACATCGGAGGTACGGGGTTGACCAGGATAAGAGTTGCAGGCGGTGCACGTTCGCTAATGAGTGCCTGGCTCATGTTCTTGGGCAGTGCAACGTGCACGCGGTTCTTCGTCAGAAGAGGCATGACGCCATAGTGAATAGAATAGAGGCGACGGCGAGGAACCGAGGATATGGAGTCGTCGCGAAGAACCAGGCAGTAGACGATTCCGGCCTGCGGCCAGATCTTGTGGTGGCGAAGGGTGACAACGCTATAATCATTGATGTCACTGTCCCCTTCGAGAACCGCCAAGAAGCTCTGGATTCGGCAAGGAGGAGAAAGGAAGAGAAATACGCTGCCCTGAAGTCCTCCCTGCGGAGCAGATATAGGGAGGTGAAGATTTCCCCCATAGTAGTGGGCGCCCTGGGAACGTGGGACCCCAACAGCGACAGGCACCTGAGGGGCATCACCACTGGGGCGTACCTGAAAAAGATGAAGAGGCTGGTCACGTGTGAGACCATAGCCTGGTCCAGATGCATATACATGGAGCACCTGTCGGGCCGGATTCAACGACCCTACAGATGGGACCGGCCCGAGGAGGGCCAGGCTCAAGGAGAAGAGAGACCAGCCGAGGAGCGAATAATGGGGGAACAAGAAGACCGCCGAGACGAAGAGGTGGTAGGGCAGGCGTCGCTGGAGCCAGCGACTTCAAGGGATCATCCCGGAGGAGTCGAAGGGGAAGCGTCGGAGGTCACTGGTCGGTGTTAGGTCGGGAAGCGTTATGTGGTCCAGTCCGGATGATAGAGAGCTGGAATTACAGGCTTAAAGAAAAATGAAGAAACTGGACCACACATGTATATAGAACCTGTTTTACTTATATTTGTTAATTGAAATTATTAAATTTGTTATATTTATTGTGTTTGTTATGAAAATCAGATTCCAATGTTTATGAAGATTAATGAAGAAATTAATTGTTTTATTTGCTATGTTGCCTGTAATTATTTTTAAAAATAAATCTTTATTATCTGTTCTTATCAGCTACCATTTTTTGTTATAACCGATCAGTGATATAGAGCTGCGCAAGATCGCCGAGAACATCCTACACGCGAGGAGAGGCGATCATCACTGAGCAGTCCCCGGTGAGTAAATAGCTTTTATATATACTTGTATAGGATTAGCGCTAAGCCCGCAGTGTACGTTGTACCCTGCAGAACAACAGTCGGTGTTGTTGTCCGCTGGTGATATATATATAGTAAATGTCAATTTACTTCCGCATTGAGGGTGACCACGTATTAGTGGGTCACCCTTTGCCCAAGTTATCCAGCGGACAGCATTACACCCAGTGCCCGGTGGCCGGCTGTGGCAAGGAGTACACCAACAGCACATGGACTGCGGGTCTACAATCAGTAATGCGCCACGTCTCCGCAGGGCACCGCCTCCCAGGCATCAAGCCGCGCCATTTCTGCCGCATTTGCAACAGGGATATTGAGGAGCGGCCCAAGATTACGACGCACCCGTGTTTAGAGAACGCGGTTGCTCCGTTGGTGAATATAGCGGGGCCCGCGTGGGAGTGCGAGAGATGCGGGGGACGTTTTTCCTACCTCAAGGGGGCTGCAGAATCACGCAGCTTTGACGCATGCACCGAGGCCCACACAAACAGAAGACCCCGCAACCAATAGTGAGCCCAATAGAAGGGTCACCCGCAGCGCCCACCGTGGAACTATCATGGGACAGTCCTCTCGTACCCGTGAAAGACCACCGAGCCCAGTCGAAGAGGAGGAAGACGGAGTGCGGGAGGCTGCAGTAGTGGTGGAAGCCGTTAACACAATTACAACAGAAGAAACGGCGACCATTGCTGTGGCTGTGTCATCCCCGGCTCCTCAACAGATGGAGGAACGAGAAGGGCCGGTGACGACAGGTGAGATACGGGACGAGGGACTGAGAGGTACAACATGCGGGGACCCAGGTGCAGCCATAAACAGGGCGCCCTCGGGAAGAGAAGCTCCAGCAGAAGAAGAGGAGGACGCCCTGCTAAAAGAACTAGCATATGAACTTGGGGAGGTTCATGCAATGGACGTGGAAGATGTAGCCTGGGTGGCTTTCGAGGGAGTATTGAAGAAAATATATGACAGGGTCCGCCTCGTATGTATGATAAGGCTGAAGGAGAGAAGAAGAGGGCCGGTAGGCGGACCATAGACCCCTCGGACCCCAGCGCCATCCAGAGATTATATAGGCTCAACAGAAGGAAAGCTGTGAGGATGGTGCTGGGAGAGCCACCCGTAGAGTGTAACCTCCCCATCGAACAAATGGCTGCACGTCTGGAGGGAGCAGAGTCAGGGGACTTCGACCCCAATGTGTTTGAGGAGGTCGAGAGGGTGGATGAGGCGGTCGTTATGACATCATTCACACCAGAAGAGGTATATGACCGCCTCAAGAGATTTGAGAACTCCGCCCCTGGGGAGGATGGCATTGATTATAGGTCCTGGAGAAAGGTGGACCCTAGAGGTAAGCTGCTGGCCACAATATTTAACATATGCCTGAAGCACCGCACGGTCCCCAATGATTGGAAAGAGTCCAGGACTATTTTCCTCCCCCAAAGTAAAGTCCCCTGAGAAAAAAAATGACTGGAGACCCATAGCACTTACCAGGACGATATAAAAGATATATGCTGGTGTGGTTGCGGAAAGATTGACGTCCTGGTGTAAGATGTATGGGGTTTTGTCTCCCTTCCAGAAAGGGTTCTCGGCGCATGACGGGGTATTTGAGCATAACTATGTACTCCGCCAGCGAATGGTTGCGGCAAGGAAGAATAAGAAGGATCTCTGCGCTGCATGGCTGGATATCACCGATGCGTTCGGTTTCAATACCACACGCCTCATAAGAGACCTCTACAAAGATTCATACACCAGCGTAAGCTCGTCCAGCGGATGGTCTGATCCCATCAGGATGACTAGAGGAATAAAGCAAGGTTGTCCATTGAGCGGGCTGCTCTTCATCCTGGGGATCGACCACGTTATAGGAAAGCTGAACTCCGGTGATGAACACACGGTGCTAGCCTATGCGGATGACATCGCCCTACTCTCCCCCCAATCCTGAGGGCCTCCAGAGACTGATCGACGAAGCAGCAGAGGCCTTCAACAGGATAGGGTTACGGATCAACCCCGCGAAGTGCAAAACAATGCACTTATCAGGAAAGGCACCAGTGGGGATCCGGGAAACGCAGTTTAATGTTGGGGGAAGAGCAATAAGTTTATTAAAGGAGGGCGAGGAGCAGAGTTTCCTGGGCAACCCGGTTGGATTCCGGGCGGTGCACCCCAAGGCAGACATGGAGGAGATTTTAAAGAAGGCGAAGGGTATCCTGGTGTCGAAACTGGCCCCATGGAGAAGGAGGACGCCCTGAGGACATTTGTATACCCGTCCCTTGGATTTCAAATGAGGAACGGACAATATCCCAAGGGAGAGTGGACAAGGATGGACGAACTGGTTAGGGCGGACCTCAAGAGAGTGCTTGACCTGCCAGCAGAGGCGTCGAATGAATATTTATATGGAGCCAGATCCGAGGGCCTGTGTGGCATCCCCATCGCTGCGGAGGAAAGCGATCTGGCACTGATCGACGGAGCATTCAAGCTATTGACTACAAAGGACGAAAAGCTCCGTCGAATGGATAGTTTTGGACCTCCTGAGCTCTACGGAGGCAAGGACCAAGATAGGTCACCAACCCGAACCTCAAGCATTCCTCTCACCAAGGATGGCATGCGAGAGAGGTCTAGCCAGGTGTCAGATTGCTGGACAAGAGGGAGACAGGCCTCCCAGCGCATGGGCGTCCAATGGGATATTCAGGAGGACGTACCATCGGTTACGTATGGGGATGTCACAGTAAGATCACACGAAAGGCATCGGCTCATCAGGACCCTTCGACAGAAGAAGCAGCTGGAGAGGGGCGAGGCACTCAGACAGAAGGCTGTACAAGGAAGAGTACCGGAGTGCCTCAAGGATCCTCCAGACCGGCGAGTATCTCTCCTTTGCCGACTGGCGGTTCGTTCACCGAGCAAGACTACAGCTGGTCCCCC